>DWIA01000298.1:0-11648 GCA_018248195.1 Archon apollinus
ATATTGAGGCAAGCCGCCGATGTCGAATACACATCTAATGACAATGCCATTGAGGAAAACGAAGTTACTAACTACCCAGTAAATTTTTATATTCCCTTAGTATGCCCTGTCTTCCAGCATATAGCATTTCTTTGAAAGTGGGCGACCACAATCTTGCTCATAAATTTATGTCCAACTAAGCTTTGTAACCGAACCCAAACTGAAATAAAATAATAATAATTTAAGCCGGTTACCAAGTTGCGGTGGCGGTGATATTGTTTTGAGACAGACTATGCCTCATACCAAATAATTTTCGATTCAGTTTGAAGAGTGTTCAGTTTCCAGTCGGCTTGTATTATGGGATGACAATGAATAAATAACAACATAAAGCGCAAGTAAAAACTTTACGCGTTGCAAGCGTATACCTCAATGCTCTCTGTTTTGGACATTGCCAACTATATATTGCTCTGTCTTGCGCTAGTAACCCTGTAATCTTTTTGGTAGTCGCCCGACTACGTCTACTTTTAACTTCGATTACACAGAAGTTTTTTCATTAATGATAAAGAATTTGAAGAATAATAATTTTGTTTTAATATTTGTAGCTAATGAAACGTGTACATATTTGCACACCACTATCACCAAACGACAAAACATTCAAGAAAAACTAATACGCGAACGACGACGCCACAGACAGCTGTAATATAGAAGCAGCTATTACAGTTTTATAAGTTTTATTTAGTGTTTTACTCAAGAAGTAATTTATTTGGGATATGTCAACTACAACACATATTGCTGATAATGTTTCAGTAAGATTTCATAACTAATGTATTACATATTTCAATCAAGAAAGAAAAAAATAACTTCATAGAATTACACTTAGGGATGGAAAAGAAAGATACTATGTTATTTTCCAACATCCACGCGGACAAATTCGCGGGCACAGCTAGTTCGTAATAAATATTTAATTTAAAGATCTAAAAACATAGTGTTAACACACAAAACCCAGACTCCTCGAAGTATCTCATAAGCCAGGTATATGTCGCAATGGTGCAGTCTATCTTGATATACTGCATCCCAATATTGACAGCCGTGGCAAAAATGAAATTTGTTGTACTGTAGGACGCGTAACGCGTCTGCATAAAGACTGTGTACTATAAAAAAGATTTGATACCTCACTGAAAGCCTATATCTTACTAGACATTTACTCTTGATTAGAAATATATTAGAAATAAATTACTATATATTACACAATATGTACCAACAAAACATAGCCTGGCATTAAAGCGAACAGAATGAAAGGTGTAGTGGCACAGGTTCCCCAAACCAAACTTAAACTAAAACTTTATTATAAATTAAGTACATTTCCTAACTAAATGTACTAGCTAGCCGTGGTAGCTATGAGCCGTGGTAGCTCAGGGGCTAGGCACTCGCTTTAAATTTCATAGTATGCGAGTGACTTGGATTCGATTCTCGGTGCCGGCACCGCTAAAATTGTTAATTGCAATTTTAAGTGCTGATTTACCATTTGCTTGGCCGTGAAGGAAAACATCGTGAGGAAACCTGCATGTCTGAGAAATATAAAAAATATTTCGAGGACATGTGACGTCCGCCAACCCGCATTGGAGCAGTATGGCGGACTACTAGCGAGCTGGCGAGGACATGTCAAGTCTGCCAACCGGCATGGAGCAGCGTGGTGGACTCTTTCGAGCTCCAAACCCCTCTCAGAAATGAAAGGAGGACTGTGCTCAGCAGTGGGACATTTATATGCTGAAACTTTACTTTTTGTTTTACCTTGTTACTATCTTTGCTTACATAAAAAACTGAAAAAACTAAAGATGAACTGACACAGAATCAGCCAAGTCAAACAAAGAAACGACGCAGGCATAGCCGTGACATCCTTTTCTTGAAGCAACTCGCGGCATTTTTTAACCCACCTATATCTTTTTTGAGGGTAAAGTTAGAAGTCTGAAATTTCAGTCACCTGGTGAACTTACCGACCCTGCCCATATCCAAGTCGAGTAAAGAAAAACGCAGGCACGGCCGTAAAATTCTTTTCTCGAAGCAGCTCACAGCACTATTTACCGCCCTTTATCTTCGTTGCAGTTAAAGTTAGAAGTCTGAAATTTCAGTCACCTTAAGTACTTACGAATCCTGACTATATCCTAAATTACAAGTTTGTAACTAATATAGTTTCGAAATATCTCAAGTCAAATTTTCCTTATTTTGTCACTGACTTACTCGCTGAGAATTCGCCATAATCGGTACCATTGGCAAGCTGATTGCCGATCTGAGTATGAGATACATCGCAATATAAACTTTGGTTTCCGTCACCGTTTTCTATGACTTTCTCCTACATCGTAAGTGCATTTTAGGGGCACTAATTTCACACACCACGCACCCGAAAACCAGAAATTTGTGTTTTTACCTAAATGTTGGCTGCAGCTGAGATTTTAACCCAAGACCCGCGGCCTAATAGTCAGATACTAGGTAGCGCACTGCATAGTTTTTGCACATAATATCTTAATAAATTCGACTCGCCCCCTAACTTCTCTTGTCAAGCCCTCTGTGACATGAATTACGCTTTATTGAGCAATTGATCGCCCCCCGTACTCGTGTTTAATTTACATATCTTGCAATTCATCCAACAATGCTGCAACATTACATAAAGCTACGCCATTTTCAATAAATATTTAAATTATTAAAATATTTTTTTCTAAAGTACCTTAATTTTCTTAAATTTGTTCTCGGTTATAGAGGTTTGACGTATAGACTGTTATAAACGTAGGATTGCTACGCTTAAATATTTCATTTTCACCTTCTACAATAGCTCTCGAAGTAACATTTAAAGATGGGACGGTGCCATACCGAAATGTTCTGTATGACATTTGTACGACCTACACATTGTTGTTTCCGGTCGGAGTATATCTGCATGTGCAATTTTATCTGTAAAACACCTTCAAAATAAAAAATCTTTATGTGGGGCATTGTTAAAAATATATTGATTTTCATTAAAAGAAAATTACATTATAAAAAATTTAAAAAAAAATATAGTCTATCAAAGTATACTCCACGTATTCTCTGTTTAAGTGATAAGATTATATTATAAATTAAAGGGCATCTGGTCCAAATCGAGTAAAACATTACAGAAGGGCCGCAGCGCCTTGACCTTTGCGAGCCGAAGCGATTTTACCGATGATCTGAATTAGCCGTAAATTCACGGTTACATTAGGATCGTTTCATTCGTATTTACAGAATTTTGACATTATTTGAAGTATTTCTCTGCAGAAATCCGTCTAGGTAGGTACCAAATCTTTAGATAAATGTGCATCGCTTCCACATATTTGACCGACCAAGATTTATTAACGCCGGAATAAGTGCTTCATTGTTTTACGTTGACAAGCTCTTACGTTCCTTCACGCTAACCTTATCCACCAACCTACCCTACACCACCAATTTTTTTATTTCTTATTAGAGAACTTGAGAAGTGACCGTAAACTTCGAAAAGAGCTACACCTCTTCTCACAGTTTACTGTATTCTTATTTTTACTCTGAATAGCGTGCAAATAGGCTTACTCTCATAGTTTATGGTACATGCTAGATGCGTGGTAGCTCAAGGGCCGGGCGCTCGCCTTATGTTTCGTAGTACGCCAGTGACCTGTGTTGGATCCCCGGTCCCACAAGAGGTGCCCTCTTAAATTGCTCTGCAATTTTACGTACGTGCTAACCGGCGTGGCGGAACAGTGTGGCGGACTCTTCCTAGCTCCAAATCCCTCTCAAAAATAATGAGAGGGGACCTGTCCTCAGCAATGGGATATTCATAGATTTTTAATTTATTTTACTTGCTAGACAGCAGAACTACTACTAGTAGATCTTTCTATACATCATATTTCATATTCCATCGCAAGCATTCTCATAGGTATTTTTATCTCCATTTACATTTTTTTAGGTGTAACTTGCCTGCCTCCGATCTGATGGAAAGCGATTTCACTCAAATAGTCTAAATAAATGTTTTTAATCTAACGAGTTCAGCAATGAAATATTGTTCCTTTAGGGTATTTTTATATCTAAGGTGTAATCATCAATTTTTGGCCGCGTGGCCCAGTGGTCAAAGTACCTGACTACTATGCCAACATTTGATCAAAAGAACAAATTGTTGGTTTTCGGGTTTGGATGTGCTGTGATTGTCCCCGTGTCTATCACGCTGAATTCTAGCCAACTTCTGGAACAGGTGGTTCAGGAGCGTGTTTTGTAGCAATCCTATAGATTGCTACAGATCACCTATGAGGCCTATGTTTAGCAGTGGACTTGTGATAGGCTGAGACGATGATTAAGATGATGTACTGTTTACATGTATATGTAATGTCCGACTATCTCGATAAGAATTCTATAGACACACACGAAAGAAATAAATTTGACGCTCGTCAAGAAGCCAGGATAAACGCGTATTTTAAAACGATCATTATTTATTGGACATGCATTAATTGATTAACCGGTTAATAGGTTTATTATATCAGGGATCCGATCCCGATGCCGGGAACATTATTTTAAAAAAATGAAATTTATAAGATATTATTAGATTACTATTGCTAGAGTCACATTACAATTTTCGGCTCATACGACAGAAGTTTTTCGTATCGCCCTCTTTGAAGATTAGGGAGAGAAATTAGCCATTTGTTTACAAATAAGTGATTGCTAAGATACTTCACAAAACTTTCCCTAGTGTGTTTTAATTAAATTCTTCAAAAACTACGTAATACTCACCATTTTATATTTTGCATGCGCATCTTAGCAAATGAACTTCCTGAACATTATGGTAATGGATTTCCGCAAGAACGCCTGATTCTAATAACTATCGTTTATTTTCGTTTACTTTGTTTGTCTTTTTACTGAAGATATTGACGGGCTGAGTAAATTGTACCTGCTGGTAAGTGCAACGTCTGCCCTTGCGCGTCTGGGAAAGAGATAAGAAATCAAAGTAAATTAATAAAATGTATATAATAAATAAAAACTAAAAAGTGTAGACTCACTTCACTCGACAGAATGGTACATGGTAGTATGAACATAAAATATTGAAGGATTTATCAGATATCATTACGTTTTGCGTACGTGTTAAATATATTTCTCATAATTTTCTCCGGGACTTAATTGTCAAGACTATTGTTTTTTCTTAATAATATATTAATAAGATTTTAATTAATCAAATTACTGTGTGTTCAATTCGAAGATTCAATATATATTCGATTCGTACAGTAAATAAAAATGAACTCTGTGGAGTGGACAATTTTAAAATCTCAATAGACTCGAAATTCTGCCGACAGATAATGGTAAATCAAAAAGAACCAGCTTATTTAAATGTGTAACACAAACAAAAAAAATGTCTATTCGAACAAGTGCCTATAATTTTTTTTTATTGAAAAAAGTGACGTGACGAGCAAAACGTTCACCTGATGGTAAGTGCAACGTCTGCCCAGAACATACATATGTTGTGTCACTCAGAATGTTTCTGTGTGACACCATACTGCGCCCGTCACTCTGAGACATCAGATCCCCTCTACTATTCTCCCCTATACCCCTCTCATTATTTTTGAGAGGGATTTGGAGCTAGGAAGACTCCGCCACGCTGTTCCGCCACGCCGGTTAGCGGAATTCACATGCCCTCCAAATCTTTTTATTTTTAGACATGTAGGTTTCCTCACGATGTTTTCCTTCACCTCTGAGGACGTGCTAAATCAGTACGTAAAATTGCAGAGCCATTTAAGAGGGCACCTCTTGTGGGACCGGGGATCCAACACAGGTTCAAACACTGGCGTACTACGAAACATAAGGCGAGCGCCTGGCCCTTGAGCTACCACGCATCTAGCATGTACCGTAAATTATGAGAGTAAGCCTATTTGCACGCTATTTAGAGTATAAATAAGAAGACAGTAAACTGCGAGCAGAGCTGTAGCTCTTTCCGAAGTTTACGGTCACTTTTCAAGTCCTCTAATTAGAAATAAAAAAATAATAATTTGGTGGTGTAGGGTAGGTTGCTGGATAAGGTTGGCGTGAAGGAACGTAAGAGCTTGTCGACGTAAAACGATGAAGCACTTATCCCGGCGTTAATAAATCTTGTTCGGTGTAATATATGCACGTTTGTCTAAAGGTCGAAAGCCGTACATTTATTCGTACTTATGAATTTTAATGGAAGAAGAAGATTAGACTCATTATTTATTTTTTGGAATTAAAACTGGAGAATAAAGTATTAGCAGGTTCGCATAAAAACCTATACAACATATTACAATTAAATATTAAATAAGGACGAGTGGGCACACTCGTTTCGTTTTCTATTTCTCTGTGCCGCAAAAGGAAACGCAATTCACGTTTAAAGTGCCTTAAATGTTTATACTAATCAGGGATTCCCGCGACAGTTTAAAAAACTTTCCCACTTTTATGACAAGGCATAAAGTTTAACGACAAACGCTAAAGTTCTAAAGGAATTGGTTAACAGTAGTTCAAGCTTTATAATTATATATTATCGTAGTACGGACTTTTTTGTTAAAATTCTATAACTTTTGTTACGCTTTCGAGAACGTTTGTACTGTTTGCCGTTTTGTGTTCTACAGACATAGGACTTAACATCTTAACATAATAAAGGATTCTTTATAGCGTGTAAAATATATGCTTATTGTTATCGAAGAGATCTTGAGTTGTAACGTACTCAAGACAATAATAAATGAGATGTATTTTTTAAATGAATTTTTGTTATTGTAAAAAGTAATTCAGCGAAACACTCAGCTACTGCACTACCAGGTCGTCATAAATACAGCATTTAGTATCTATCAATTATAATACATTGGGATGTAAATGTATAATAATATTAAATGAAGTAGCACCATTTCATTTATTTTCATTAAAAAAAAAACGATGCCCCACAGAAGGATTTCTCCTGTGTCGTCGGGTGCGTTTTACAGACATACACTTCACAAGCACAACACAAACCAACAATTTGTGTTTTTACAAATGTTGGCTCCGACTGGGAATCGAACCCAGGACCTGTGGCGTAGAAGTCAGGTAGTCTAACCACTAGACCATTGCATTGAATATTATACAGTCCCAAAGGGCCATAACAATCTAATGTCTTGGAAGAGCAACTGCATGCACCGGAGATAAATGGAACATTTATTACATTTGTACAAATGAAACGAGTTAAGACGAGTGGCACAATAAAGATAATTCAGACTGATGATGTACTTATTTTTTTTTTAAATAACAGGTCCTCGCTTGTATTTGTCCTGTATCGCGGGTGCGTTTTATAGAAACACTGTAATACAGATGAACAATAACCCAACCCGAAAGACTTATCTGTTGGCTGCTATAGATATGTGTCCCGTGCGGTATGCGACCTACTGTGTCAACCGAACCATCAGTGTATTATTTATTTAACTTCTCATAATTAATCTACAGCCGTGGTATGTAAGGGGCCGGCCGCCCGTTTTCAATTTGTTAGTAAGCGACTGACCTGGCTTCGGACCAACTCTTATAAAATTGTTAACTACTACTTTCAATGCTAATTAACTACATGCTTGGGAGTGAAGAAGCCTGGGAAACAAAGCATGTCTAGGGATTAAGAATAATTTACATCTAAAGTCCGCTAATATATATAATTTGGGGCACTGTGGAGGACTCTTTCTGGTGAAGGAGGTCAAATTTAAGTAGAACCCTGATTTCGCTCCGAATACTGTCGGATCAATTACACAGGAGATATTGTAGTGTCACAAGTGTAAGCGCAAAAACAGATTTACTCACCCATCCTAATCTACTGCGATAAGGCCGGAGCTAGGATTGAATGCAGTGTCAGAGACATGTTGTCAATCACAATACAACCAGACCCTAAAACTTAAAGTTTCATTTGCACAAATGTTGTCTCCGGCTGAGATTCAAGCCAAGCCCCTGAGCTACCACGGCTTCCTTTAAACAGTAAATCTTTTTTAAATTTTCCACTTATCATTATTTTATATTGGATATTGGTAACTTTTACAATAACTAAATTTAAAACAAACCAATTTTATCTATCATAGAAGACACCGGCATGTTTTTTTTTTTTCACCAAATAAGCCAAAAGAAATGATAATTAAGAGGTCAATGGAATCACATAAAGCATTGCTACGTATTTCGATATTTAAAGTAATATTAGCCGTACTCTATACATAACAAATATTCCTGTTAACCACTCCAACTAAGCTTAAAACCGAAAACTTCAAAAAGGTTCAAGAAATAAAGATATAATACGCAAAGTTTAAAGTACGTACGCAACATTTTTTGAATATAAATTTCACCACACAACACCGTGTAAGAAGCCCTAAATAATAAATGTAAAGCTGCACATGACAGTGAAAATACCACTTATAAAATATGAATAGGAAAGAAATCGTAATGTTAGAAAGTGGGGAAGAGAAAGTAACGCCATCCTTTTAAGATAAGTGCTTATGTTATACGTGTTTTTTTTTTGCGCATGTTCTGTTAGTGAATTTTTTTAACGCCTCTTTGTTTGCGCGTACAGTTGCTACACTGTAGTATAACCTTGCGCAGTTACCAGTATTGGAATGTTGTTGCGATCTTCGAAAATTGGCCATGTGGATATCTTTCACTTTTAGTTTAAGAGGTCTACGTTCTATGTCCAGATTGTCGCAACACATAATTTTAATGAAGTCAGCTTAAACTACTTAAACGTAAAGTTTCATTTCTATACCCACACTTAACTGTATATCAGCAGTAGCTATGACCCGAAACGAAAGAGATGTGGTACGACGCCGGTTTAAGCTATCGTAAATTACTATTTACTGGCTGATACCCGCGGCTTCGCCCACACGAGGATCCCCTTTACTTTATCGAAGCCAAATTTATACATAATATACATAATATACATACATTGCTATCGCTAAAGAACCATAATTTTTTCCGATATAGCAGAAGTATAGCTAGAGTGACTTCGATGGACAAAATGAGGAACTGTGTAATAATGTAACATTACGGTGTGGTAGAAGATGAAGTAATATAGATAGAGAAGGGGATGATTAGATGGTTTGGACACGTAGAGAGGATAGATGAAAAAAGATTGACAAAATAGATTTATGAGGCAATTTTGAATGGGCAAGCCGGTAAGTGTCGACGTAGGCGAACGTATTACAATTAGATCGAAGTCGTTTTTAAGAAAAGACCATGTCAAAAGAACCCGCAACCGACGAATTTGTTTGAAAACTAATTAAAGTAGAAGAAGCGAAAGATGTGTGTCAGGAACGTAGCAAGTAGAAAGATGTGGTCTCTACCCACACTAATGAGAAAGAGGCATGACTTACGTTTGTGTGTATGTGCTTCACATCCCTTGAACAGAAAATCGTATATTTCCAGTCTTATTGAAGAAGTATGCGTTTATATTTCACGGTATTACGTATACATACACGTTTCGTAGTTAATGTAAAAATTACTATATGTTCCTACCACACCGCACTGTTCCCTTATCACTGTTCCTCACTTTGTCGATCAAAGTCACTCCAGCTGTACTTCTCAAACTTTTCTTTTCGACAGCATTAGTCTTACTTTCATGCTTCTTCTGCCAGTACCATGCATACGTTTGAGCACCAGTACTCCTCTATGTACAGCCAGTCGAGCCTTTTTAGATACGTTCTGGCTGCACATAATGTTACGTAGGGCCCCGTACACTCAATTTCCTGACTTGGAGCACATCGCTACTAATATTATATATGCTAAAGTAACGGAGATATTGAGATTGGTATGGAGATCGTTAGTCCCGTGGAAGGACATAGGATAGTTTTTATGAGCTTATGGATGGTACTAAGTATGGGAGAAAAAATCATTTCTTAAGTAAGGAATATAGAACTCATTGTAATTTAACTTTTCGTAAAAAATTAAAGATGATTTTTTTAGATACATATTATTTAGCCGTGATTAGAATTAAATTAGAACTGATAGGTTTATAGGTGAAGAATTTAAGTAAAGCCACTTTTACATGTAGTTGTAGACGACTCGAATATGCATTTAATTTTGTTTGTGTTACACATTTAAATAAGCTACGCGTAATACTAATTCTACGTAGACGAAGTCGCCGGCAGAAGCTAGTTATTTATAAATCCACTTGGCTTTATCGCTCAGATGCCTGCAATTCATACGCAGTTCTTTATATTGTCAAAGGTAGAGAATATCACGCTTAAAATATATAAAAGGTGAATTTTGTTTCGCTAATAATAAGAAATTACCGTATTAACTACTAGTTGGTGAAAACTATTTTGTGATTGAAACCGACATATGCATTCCTAACTTAAGAAAGCGACTAATCCATACTAGAAGGTCGTGTAATATTTTTAATTTAGTACGCGTATTGTTCCTAAAAAGTTTGTAACCTCAACTGCCTAAGTTATAGGTCCCTCTACTTCTCAGACTTCAGTATTTCATCGTAAAATTTCAAAAGATTATTTTTGTTTTAATACATGGGAACAAATTCGCTGCAGAGTATGCAGTTAATATGCCAGGCTTAATAACATTTGAGGGTGTTAAGGAACGGGACATCAAATTTTAAGTTAGTAAGATGTGAAGGCTTTTAGAAACTCCATCAAAGAAATAATTAGTGACGGTTACTAAAAGCCTTCAGGAGAGCTTTTTAGCACCGTTTAATTACATCGCTAATTTTGAACTATATAGGTAGATAGGAGTGGCAGGGTGATAATGTCCACCTGGTCGATATTCGACCACGAGATATTATAGTGCCACAGATATGTGCGCAAATACAGAGGCACTAATTCGTTGAGATATTGACTATGAAATAAAAAAAATTGTTTCCACTGTTACTGTATGTAGATGGTGATTCCAGCGGTGGTAAGATTCCTATGTAGGAATCTGTCTAGGTAGTAGGTAGGTAAGTACCATCGCAGGGTTAGTTATTCTGCCGTGAAGCAGTGAGGAAATATTGTGTTTCGGTGTGAAGGGAACTAATAGCTAGCGTTATCACTGCCCATTTAAGACTTAGGAACTGATATCTGAGGGTGACGCGCGCAGTGTGGTGTCACACAAAAATGTTCTGGGTCTGTAAATATCTGTTACAGGCACACGTTACACTTACCATCAGGTGAATATGTTGCTCCTTTCGTAGTCACTTTATCAAATCAAATAAACCTGACTTCTACGCCTTGGGTCCTGAGTTTGAGTCCTGTTCTATTTATGAGAAATGGTGTATTTGTGAGAAATATAAAACAGTGAAATTTATGTCTGTTAAACGCAATCACTATACAGGATAAATTCTAGTGTGAGCAATAAGGGGTATTTTAAAAATGAAAAAGAACTTTCAGGACGGCTACATAATTGCTTTGCTTTTTAAGATAAGATATTCCGTCGTCTATCGAAAGCCATGACTTTTTTGGCAGCCGAGTCATATAATGCTCAAGGGATTACAGAGGGTGGTGTATACTCTCTTACGACGAAATCAAACGATGAATAAAATATAGGGTATAAAATTATGTCCTCGAATAATGCACAATGCTCGTTCGTATTGTTACGTGTTAGGGTTCGAAGGATTTGGAGAGAAAGACCTGCTGACTCTTTTGAAGACTTTATTCACTAGCGCTAGGTCCAACACAAAGCACTAGGTCCAAACACTAAGCACTAACGATGTCCTAGGT
>DWIA01000299.1:0-11622 GCA_018248195.1 Archon apollinus
ATAGAGTATATGGTGTATGTTTAATAAATTGTAGCATTATTTTCGTCCTATTAAATAAGCTACATCGGACCGCAACTCGGTGGGAATCTTTAATGAAATTTTATGCAATTACTCGGGTGAGCTACCAATAGGGATCTGAATAGCCTATTCATTCTATTGAATTATTCAGTATTTTTTTTTATTAAAACTGAGTCAAAAAATTAGATTATACTAGTATTGTATAGTTACTAATTTAAACAAAAATATTATCATAAAGAAATGTAGAAAATAGGCTTTTTTACTTTCATACTCCGATGTACATACGTAGATAAGATCATATTTTTTTTAATTGTCACTTTCCATGTTTTACATTCTTATTCTAATTACCATAGTTACCAGGCTTAGTAGGCAGTCAAAGTATGATAATTTGCATAACAAGGCACTGCAACAGCTGCTCGGGCTTTTCGCCCTTTTATTTTTAGGTCACTTTCGAGATTTACTTACTTTTAAATTGCAAGTGCATGTTTTATATATACTATAACATCATCAGCCTTTGACAAAGCTCTCTTTATTTCTTATAGGTTTGCCGTAATTGCAACGAGACATGCTGAATGGCGATCATAGTACCGGTCAATTAGCACCTCAGACGATGCTGCCCGTTGTCAGTCAGGGTAATTTAGATCTGCCATAAGGAATGCCCGCCATTGCCCATAGTTGGCTTTTACATGTCCTGTAGCACCGCTACAACACGCCACATTCTGTGTAACATACACACGAATATGTATAACAGATAATTTATGCTATAACTAGTGATCTGAATAAAAAAATGTGTATTAGCGGTCTGAAGTGTGAAGGCCACTAGTGTAAAGAGTTAAGAAAACCACATGGCATCCGACATTTGTATATAAAACTCCTAATCTACTAGCCAAGCGTGGTGATTACGACAAAAGAAGAGGACAGCGATTACGTCCAACAGTGGACTATTTACAGTTAGAGTACGACGACCGCAATTGACTGTGACGCTGCGGGCCCTAGATTAGAATCCCAGCAAGAGCTAACGTTTGTGCAAAAACACAAATTATTGGTTTTTGGTATGGTTGTGTTATGATTGTCCTCGTGTCTCTAACTGCTTCCAAACCTACCTCTGACCATTCATATCATATCAGATAGTAAATTATCGTTTAATTGTATTATTTTTATATCAAAGAGCTTTGCTACATCACTAGAAATTAAAGCTAGAATAATTCGTAGCTAGAAGACGTTAATTTATCATTCAAGTCACGAAACTACAATAATTTACTTTTAATTGCTTCGCAGTGCTTTAGTAGATGGTTTGTTTTGCACACTTTCTACCGTTTTAGTAATAGGTTTTTTATTCATGCGAGCTATATTCGTAACCTTGTTTATTTTTACTGAGTTGTTTTTAATAAAACAATGAATACGATTATCCTAGAGTTTGTAGGGTTGTGTAAAGTTTGGCGTAAAAAAATAATTTTAAAATTTTGTATGAGAATTTTTAGTATTCGATTTTGTCATTTAATTAACACCATTGTGCTTATCATCTGAAAAAGAAAAGTAGCATGGGTAGTTATCGGCTTGTTATATGCATTACGAAACACCTTGTATTATTACTCCATAGCCCATAAAGAGAGTTTCTCAGACAACTGAGTTTAAATTAATCAAGCATACGTTTGATTGATCTCACTTCACTAGTGACTTGGTAACCATTCAATGGTACATATCTGCATAATGCCAGTGCACTGTTTTATATCACAATTAATCGATAAACTCTTAATTATATAGCGCAATTTTATTAATTCTATTAATTGTTGGTGCCCGCATTGTATGTCAGCTATATATGTTATTTTACGCAGATTCTATTTATACTTTTGTTTGCCCTACGTAAGTGAATATCTTAGTTCTCCCATGACCACGGATGGTGTTATCTAAACATCGGGAACAAAATAGTCATAACATCCGTAAATATACTTTTTCTTAACGTATGTTCGCGTATATATATATATTATACAATCAAACTGCGGCTATGACTGCGACAGGTAATTTAAAATGCCTACAAGGTACTGACTTTAGTTGGCTACGTTGCCACCTAAAGTAATTCTAAAAGTAAAATGATTGTTGTTTATTTTTTTACCTAGTGAGTTTAGTATATATTTACATATTTATTTAAATTTTGATAGTAGATATTTAAAAACTTCATTTTACATCTACATACTTCATTCTGTCTCTGCATCATCATAAGTAGACTGTTAGAGAATGCCTCCGGAATTAACTCTGTTCTTACATATTTTCGCGTAAATTAATTTAAATAGATAAATAACATAAAGTGAGGTTCTTTCGTCTAACATTAAATGACGACCGCATGGCCCAGTGGTCAGAGTATCTAACTTCTACGCCGCAGGTCTTGGGTTCGAATCCCAACCGGAGTCAACATTTGCGCAAAAACACAAATTGGTGGTTTTCGGGTCTGGTTGTGTTGTACATGTGAAATGTATGTCTGTAAAACGCACCCACGACACAGGAGAAATCCTACTGTGGGGCATCGTTTTTATAAAAATAACAAACAAAACAACAACAAATAATTACGCAGCATCTGCCTGTTGCAAAAGGCAAAGTACTTATGGTAACCACCATTACAAATCCTGTGAACTAACCAATATCGCCGGTAAATTGTGTCCGAGGTATTGAGACGACGAGCGATGTAGCAGGCAATGTCTCCAGCTCTTGGGTCTCGAACAAAATATGTTTTTTTATATACACACTTTAATATAATAATAACTTGCGTGCGAAGCCCGGGAGGGTCAGCTAGTTTTATATAAGGGGCCATTTATTTTGCAATGAAGCAATAGCGTGCAAACATATCTGTGTTTCGGTTTGTTGGGCACTGAGACCTAGTGTAATTACTGGGCATATGAGACTCAAAAACTGATATTTCAAAATGATAATCGCAGTGGGGTGTCACACAGAAATGTTCTGGTTGGCACAGCGTTTGTTATGGGCACGTTGCACTTACCATCAGGTGAACATCTCGTTACTTTCTTCAATTAAAAAAAATTGACCGTTCGGGAATAGAATCCGTGATTCTTAGCACTAGTGCCAAGCGCTTGGCCTCCGCGCCAACCGACTTCATAACATCGGTGCATTAATGTTACTTGTTGTTTTTTTAGATCTTACCGATATACTATACTGATAAAGTGGCAATGAACCAGCCTAAAATCTTGTAGAACCAATAACTTGAAAACAAAGGCCTGTATCTGATCTGACTGATGCACTCGATAAGCGGGTGTACAGGAAGTATCATGCTTTCTAGCAGCACTACACATGCGGTGGGCTAAAATTATGATTACTGTGCAACTATATATATATAATGTATATTTCTTCATTTGTCCCGTATGCATTAATATACCACTCATATGATTGCAATAAAAAGTATGTGAATAGTAGCTCGCACGCGCGCGAAAATATCTATATTAATACAAGCATTTTGCAATAAGTGATCCGCGAATCTTATCTGATAATTCTTAATTTTTGTCTTATTGGTGGCGGCGTTCGATTATCTGCCACCCCATTTCGTCCCGTGAGTGTAGTAAAAGTCGACTAATGGATCTGCCAGAAAAATCACATGACCTCTGATTGATGGCTGAATAACCATCTGTCATGCCAGACGTATATTATCCTGACTGGTAACGGGCAGCAGCGGTTAATTATGTAAATAAATAACTTCTCTTTCTGTCCCAGAGCAACACTGAAGGGTAAAATTTGGTATAAAGTAATTCAAAAGATTAAAAAAATAACATTTAACTACTATACGTAAGAGTACCTTTTTTTTCAGTCTTAAAAGACGTTTTTCGACTGTAGAAAATATAAAAAAGGGCGATAGAAGATGAAGTTTTTAGCTTTTAAATTTCGCTTGGGAATATTCAGTCAAGTTATTTTAACACTTTTAAATTCATTATCTTTACACAAAATTACTTATTAGAAAAACATTACAACTGCCGGAGTTTATTGTGAGGTACTAAGTAATGAATTGAAATATGAATACCTCATCTCATAATTCCTAGTTGTTTTTATAAGCACATACTTCAAATACTTTAAAATCAGAACTAAAGCAGTAAAAGTCAGACGTAAATTTCTGTAAACAGTGTGATAATTTTTGTCACGAAACAATTTAATTACAAACAATTAAATTATCACTATTTAGTTTTTTTTTAATTTAATATGTATGTGTGCAGCGAGTGTTCCACAATAAAATATCCAATTAAACGCAATTTGAAAGCGATTATAGAACTTTTTTACTTATTTCTTAACAGACTTCCATCTAATATTGGTGAGATTGCAGTAGAAAGCACGTTAGAGTTTACATTATATCTCTATGCTATCTTGAGAGTGATTACGCATTAGAATAAATGGACGCTTGAAAGAAAGAATAACATGTCGCTACATATAGAGGTAACTCTATAGAGACCCATTTCAAGCAATTAATAAAATTAAAAAAATTACAAAAATCAACTATTTTTCTTCTCCTTTTAAATAGCTTTTAAACTGCTTTAAATATACAATGACATTAAAAGCCTCTATATATAGAATTTAGTTTGGCTTGCATTATAAGCCAAATTGGCGCTTAGACAATTATTTCTTTCAAGCGTCGGTATATAAGAGAGATTTCAATATGACCAATTCTGTAGAAAAAGACTCTACGAGGCTTGGTCCTATAATAACGACTAAAGTAATTTGGCGGGTGATTTTACATAATGGGTTACTAGATAAGGCCGGAACATGTCAGAAGTAACATTACTATTCTTTTACACCCCCTATTTATTTTAATATTTTATTAAATTCGACAGAAACGTGACCTAGTAACAACTCTGTGTTTAACGAGCAGTGATTTCTCCCGTATGATTATTACTATATGTTTTTAAAAATCTCCACATCCACGTGATAAGATGTGTTCCTGCGTGTATGTTCGTGCGTGTGTGTGTGTGCTCCCATGTGTAAGTGTAGGTGTTAGTGCTTGTATAACATACATACCTAATAAGAAACTTACCAGGTGCTTCGATAAATATATATTTTCCTTTTTTTGTGGAAGTGAGTGACGAGACGGGCAAATAGTTTACCTAAAGGCAAGTGCAACGTTTGCCCATAACAAATGTCACATTTTTGTGTAGCACCAGACGACGATGACGTCACCCTGAGACATCAGTTCTTAAGTCCTTAATACATAATGTGCTGTGTTTCAGTTTGAAGGGTACTGAGATCTAGCGTAATAACTAGGCATATGACCTAGTTATTACGCTAGATCTTAGTACCCTTCAAACTGAAACACAGCACATTATGTATTAAGGACACGAGTAATGTTTGCACATTATTGTGGTGAGAAATAAAAACATTATTATTATTATTACTCGTGTCCTTAATACATAATGTACAATTCCATGGTAAAATTGTTTCATATGCGGATGATACAGCTTTTCTTTTTACAGCAAGTACATGGCCTACGGGGCTGCGCAAATTTGATTGAATTCTAGCCTAATGGTTTAGGGTACGGACCGCGAAACGTGACGTCGCAGGATCGAGCCCGCCATTCGACTATTGACGTGAACCGCATCCTAACACAAGCTCTTAAGCTTAATTGGAATGGTTAACAAGAATATTAGTAATGTTAATAGCATTGCTAGTATTCTTTTTTTTAAATTCTGTCGCACTGTACTTACGTACTAATTATTTAACCTTAAATACCGATAAAACTAGATATATAATTTTTTCCATGAAAAATGAGCCTCAAATACCTATTAATGTTAAGTTAGTAGTCCACAGCTGCTTTAATTGAACCCTCAGGCATATCGTGCTCATGCCTTTCTTTGATAATGCCTTGCTTTAAAGAACATATAGAACTCCTAACATCCAGAGTTCGAAAATTAATTGATGTATTTAAATACCTGAGACACCTAGCTAAACCAGAGCCGATTAAACAAATATGCACTATGCTGTGTCAACTTGCGGTATTACAGTTTGGAGAGGGAATTCCAAAAAGTACTTTAATACATCTAGAGAGAGCACAGAAAGCAGTCCTTAAAGTTTGTACTTTCCGATCGATACTATATCCAACATACAAATTTTACCAATACTGTAATGTACTGACAGTCCGACAATTATTTATTTACTACATAATTTTAAAACAACATAAGTTGCTCAATTTCGACCCCTCTCAATTAACTAAGAGGGGATCGGATAGAGTCTGTACTATAACAATCGGTAAGCACTCACATGTCCATAACTTTTTTGTTTCCTTGGTCCTGTTATGTACAATAAAATAAATAAACAATTAGAATTATACCCTACTAATAATTATCAGTGTAAGACAACTTTATATGAATGGCTTCAAAAATAAATATATGCACTGATATCTATAACTTAAATAACTTGTATTATATATCATCATGACCTATATCATTTCGAATTACATTGTTTTGTTCTTGTTCCATAGTTATAATAAAATTAGATTTCAATACAGAGTTATACTACGCAATGAAACTAACATACCTATACATTCCCCACTCATGTACCTCTCATTCTCTCGCACACACAAACACACACACGTATATATATACGCACACACAAATATACATACACGTACACACACATAAAAATGCAAGATGTGCAACAAAGTTACTGTTTAATTTTCCTATATTAATTTCGTAATCAGAAAGATTTATTAACTGTTACTAAGAAAGAGCACTCTTCCATAAGCTTACAGCTTAGTTCAGGTGCATATTTAAATGTAAACTGACCTTAAATACTGAGTAGATTAAATGCAGATATTAGAAACTTTATAGAACTTTTCTACTGCATTTCCTTTTTATTTTTCCTTTGAATTTTACTTTCGTCTCTGGAAGATCTGAACAATCAGATAGTGTTTGTGTTGTATATTGTGTGATAGTGTCTAATAAGCTTGGCAGGCGGTTTGGCTATTGCAGTACCAGACTCTTCGCACCAGACGCTGCTGCTGATTCATTATTGGTCAGGATTATTACGGTCTAGTTTCATAATACAAATGATTCATGGACAGGTCAAAATGGGGTGCTGCACTATACGGCTAATGAAGAATGAGATTATATATATATATAAATAGGACATAGATGTAGAAGTTTTCATACAGTTACAACAGAAGTCGTTGGTTGACAAGATCAATTGATCCGTGTGAAATAAATCTCTGCTAAGGCAATCGACGTATTTCTACTATTTGGATATAATATACTTTGGATATAGAATAGTTTCAATAATATTTTTAATTAAGCAAATATTCCTAAAAAGAAATTACCCCATTTTCCTTTTTTACCGCTAGTTTAAGTGTCAACGTAGCTCTTTCTATTCTGATAACAACATATAGGATAAATAGACACCTATTTAGCCTTTAGTTAGATTTGTGAGTTGCCAATCTTTCAGCTAATGTAATAAGGAGGTATGCCCTTCTCGCATGCCAAGTAATTATACTAGCTCTCAGTGCCCTTCAGATCGTAACACAGGAATGTTTGCACACTACTGTTTTACGGCAGAATAGTTGGCCTTGAGGTGGTACCTACCTAGACGGATTCCTGCACAGAAATCCTACCACCAGTAAATCCTCGCCCTGTCATGTCCAGCAGTGGACTATAAACGGCCTGAATAAGAAGATTCATTTTCTATCATTATCAAGGATATTAAAAATTAAAGTTACAAATTAATGCTTTTCAAAGACATAACATTCCAAATACTAACTTACCACTTGTTATCAAAATATTTCATATCGGAAAAACGTAAATATAGAAATTAATATAGACGGCACATTCAATGCCATTCCCACGAGAACTGATGTTTGCATTATTTTGACACGATATTTGAATTCGTGTTGTTATATACGATTAAAAAATCTTAGTTTATCCTTGTAGAATGCAAAATTATTATAACTGTTTAAAGAAAATATGATCAAAGTGGGCCATTTACATTTGTCGTCATCATTGCAGCCTATGGACACAAACTGGATAGCACGGAGCCACTATTAAATGTTGTAATATTCCATTGGACTGGAGTTTCTCCGTTGGAAAAGCCGGCGCTGATTGATGATCATAGACATTTTGATTTTGGGTAACATTTTAATTTTTAAATCGTTCTTTTCTAGAATGATTACCACAAAAACAACATGCACATGATGAAAGTGACTAGACGAGCAAATCGTAAACCTGAATTTAAGTGCAACGGCTATCTATAATGAATGCGTGTCACCCTGAAAATTTCTGTATTTTAGACTTAAAAATTTAAATTAATTCAACTACCGAGGTTGCTCAAGGGCCTCGCCTATGATTATTAAGTATAGATAAAGTAACTTTGATGGACTATGTAAGGAACAGTGTGATAAGGCAAAATTGCTTTGTAGTAGAAGATATAGTGACAAAGATAGAGAAAAGGATTATTAGATGGTTTGAACCTCTCTATGTGAGAGGATGAAGGAAACAAGGTTAATTAAACAGATTTATGGGGTGAGAATCTTTGAGCAAGCCGGTAAGGGTCGACATATCCGAACGCATCTTTGAGCGAACTTTTTCAGGAAAGGCCATGTCAAAAGTACCCGCAACCGACGAGCCTGTATAAAAACGCCTTTGAAAGTAGAAGAATCGAAAGATGTGTGTCAAGATCGCAGCAAGTGGAAAGATGTGGTCTCTTCCTACCCCTATGGGAAAGAAGCGCGATTATATGTATGCATGCATACATGAGTATGAGTGATTTGGATTTGATTCCCAGTGCAGGTACTACTCAAATTGTTGTGAGTTGCAATCTTATGTGAATATTAACCCTATACTCGGCGGGGAAGGTTTAACTGTGTATCTTGAAAATAAAAAAATATTTCGATGACTGAAACGAAAATTGGAATGGGCGCATCTCCCCAACATTTATAGGATTTTAATACTTTGTTATAATTCTCGGTGTTTTTTTTAAATCTTTTTTAAATTTCTCAGATCTTTTGAAAAAGACTCGTTGTGATTACCAACGATAAGATGTAATTAAAGAATAAAAACAAAATTTTATGCGGTGGTCCAATATGTTTACATGTTGTTCATCGTTCAAATGTTAATTACTTACAGAGATATTTGAAGTTGGTGATCTATAAATACAAACTATTATACATGGTAGTTCGACTATTTCAACACGACAACACTTGAAACATTTTTTTAGCATCATTTCATTACACAGTTTTATGACACTATAATTGTCTTTAAGATTAACGTTAGACTAATTTCCTAATCTTATGAATGTTTCTGTAAAACAAAGAATATCAAGACTTTTGTACTAATTTTTAAATTCTTCAGTATATATTACTAATAAAGGTATTTTATTTAAAAGGTCTTCTGTGTTTTGATACAGAAGCCTTATAATGTTTGTTTGAGAGAATTTCTTTTTTCCTTGTTAGTGAAAGCAGCGATCAACAAAAAACGTTCGGCTTGTCGTTTTCGGAAGGTGTTATTTTTTTCATTTAACGGTTTTTTACGGTTCTTTAATGTAATATTGTATAGTCCCTTTTTTGGTTTCATATTTTTGACGTTACTTAATGTGCCAAATAATTTGAATGAAATATCTTTTTACATTATTAAATATAATACAATACAATACAATATTTTTTTTTGGGTTTCAAAAACATATTTGAATAATCATTTAATTAATTATTAGATTTAATTTATTGCTTCACTGATGTTCCTACTACAACCCATATATTTATTAATGTTCATCTCTTGCACTAGTAAAAGTAGGCACACGACATGGAGCATCTGAATCTAGAAAACAAATACTTCCTAATTGTGCAAGTCTTCCTCATACTTTAATCTGCTTAGTGGAACCTGAGTACTTGAATCTTTAAACTTTCATAACATTATTTTATCTACCCAGTGAATTGTTCCTGTAAATTATGTTTCAACATAATTTTGTTGTATGTGAAACACGGTTGATATGGATTATACAGATCATTAAATTATATTTATTTAATTTTCTTATTCTTATAATGGCAATTATTGAACCACGTTTATGTAAATGTATAACGTGGTTCAATAATAGCAAGAATTTCAAAAAACAAAGTAATTTAGCTAGATTACTTAAGAAAAAAACAGATTAAAGCTATTATTGTTAATAATAGCTTAAATCTCAGATACTTGAGCGCTTGGATTGTTCCTCATTCCAGAGTATTGACGGTAATTGCAGTTATTTATTAATCTTACGATTATATTTTTTCTTCGATCAAACAGAATCGATTAAGAGACTTTACTTCGAACGGTAAACAACCATACAGAACTTAGCAGACCACCTTCGCTTCGATAGCTGTCCAGTATTTTATCTTTCGCAGGGTTTACTTGTGGATTTTTTCATGAAAGCAATCGTCGAGACGAGGTAATCATTAACCTGACAGTAAGTGCAACGTCTGCCCATAACAAATACTGTCTCACACAGAACTTTTTTGTATGGCAGCACACCGCGCTTGTCACTCTCAGACATCGGTTCTTCAGACTCATATGTTCTGTAATAACACTGTCCTTTAAATGAAACATAGTAATGTTTACACACTACTGCTTGACAGCAGAATAACTGGCACTGTGGTTCCTAGATTTTTTATCGAAGGAGGGGCAAACGATGGCGCACCTGATGATAAGTAATCGCCGCCGGCCATGAACATTCGCAATACCAGAGGAATTGCAGGTGCGTTGCCGGCCTATGAGAAAGTAGTAAGCTCTTTTTTTTTTGAAGGTTCCTAAGTCGTATGGGTCCGGAAAAATCGCTGGCAGTAACAGATTCCACAAGGTGGTTGTGCGAGGCAATAAACTCTGCGAGAAGCGCACAGTGGTGCAATACCAACCATCAAAGGTGGTCTTATTGCAATTTGCTATGCCGCAATGGACGTGGCGAAATTCAGCGGCTCGAATTAATCCACAAGTTCTCCTCGCAGGGCCAGTGAGTCAAGCCGATCTGAAAGAGCTTGGTTGTCAACAATTCGAGCCGCTCTTCATTGTATTCGATCAAATGAAAGGAGCTGCCACTGGGGTGCCCCCGCCCAGAGATGAGAATAGTACTCCATTTGACGCCGTATCTGCCCCTTATAAAGTTGCAGGCGGTGGGCTAACATGAAGTACTGTCCCGCTCTACTGCGAAACTGAACGTCGCTCGATATGTCAATGCCATAGATTCCGGTACTAGCTGAGGCTGTAAAGGGAGTGCCCTCATAAATAAGGGATACGATGAAGAGTGTCTTTTTAGCGGTAAATGCGCAAACCTGTGTCTTCTTAGGGTTGAACTGTAGTAAATTTAGTCGGCCTGAAATTGACAAAAGACACTAGTTTGTTCCGACACTCGTCGACGTGTTCCCGAGAAATATTGGCACGGCCAGTATATAAGGCATCCCAAGTGCAAGTCTTCATAGCAATGAATGTTACAGATTTGCAACATATCATTGATATGCAGAAGAAACAGAGTTGACGATAGCACGCAGCCTTGAGGAACACCAGCATTCACAGACTGGGGGTCCGAGCATGCGCCGTCGACAACGACCTTGATGCTCCGGTCTGTGAGAAAACTGGTGATCCAATTGCATAATTTCTCGGGAAGTCCAAA
>DWIA01000300.1:0-11618 GCA_018248195.1 Archon apollinus
AGTAGAATAACTGTCACTGTGATGGTACTTACACAGAGGGATTCCTATGTAGGAATCGTAGCACCGGTACATAAGCTGTGGCATTGACTGTGCTCCGAAGCTAGGACTTACAACGCAATAGCAGATTATTCTCCGACTGTTGTTTCACACGTGCGTTTCTTTTAAACATGTATATACATTCCAAATATGTTTTTGGCTGGAAACACATATATTTATTTATAATTAAGCACTTATTTGGCTTTGTCGAACTGACATCGGAGTAATGTTCTGTAATTTTTTGTTATTTCCGGGGTAGAGTGAAACTAAGAACTTTTGGAATTAGACTTTACATATATAATCATTGATGTATCTAGTAGTGATCTTTGAACTTCTGAACGACATGACCGATTGAGGTCATATCCGGATTCGATCAGTGGCACTATGACGGACTCCGTCACTTAGTTTCATAATTAAATGTTATTCAGAAATCAAACACATCACGTCACCTTTCGCAAAAGACGGAACAACGTCTACCAGGTCAGCTAGTGCTTGATATAACGGAAGTTACTAGGAGGAGATAATGCGGTCTGTACCAACTTATTGGATGATAGATATTCTTACATCGCCGTCATTTGGCATAATTGTAGTCTCTTTATCATATACGTATTCAATTAAAAAAGTGTCTTTAGTTGCAATTATGAACATAGTTCGCATGCAAAATTTGATTTCATGCATAAATATTAAAAAAAAATCCTGATTTTGGTTAAATATGTGTGACAATCTTTTAAATTTTGTCACATTCAGATTTGATGAGTAATATTAATATGTTTTTTTTTATTCCATCTGTATATGGCACGATTGTCCTTGAAATAAACATATGTAAAAGAAAAACAAAACGGGAAATATTTTTCAAAACAACGCTACACCATTTTTAAACTACGTGTAAAAAGCCTTTTATGTTTAGGAGATGATTTGTCTCTGTCGCAAGTACAAATAAATGTTGCTGTCCTAGACCGTATTTGGCTATTTCAGTGTAATTTATATAAAAATAAATGATCCTTAAAATAATGGCTTTTGTACGCATTTTAACTTAATAGTCTCAACATCTGTCAACTATGGCCACGAAAACTTATCTTCCTAAATTTACTTCAATACTTCATAAATTTAATGTAATTTAATACGTAGATATATAGATATTTATATAAATAAATAACGTCCGAGACGCTTGGCAGTTTTCCAGTATATATTATATCTTATGTTAAAAATTATCTGCATTATGTATTTATTAAAATATTTTATAGGTTTCCAAACGTTCACATTTTTTTATTGTACTGTGTATGTTTTTTAGACAGTATGTGTGTTCAAGACAGTAGTGTAGCTGCGCCCTAATGCAGGAGAAGTAAATGGCGATGGTGACTATTCTCGACGACGTAGCGCACTACACGGCGACCGAGCGCACAACAACGCAACACAAAGCAGCACTAATTTAACTTTTTGCTAATATTTTTTAGAAATTATTAACTACGTCAATATGATGGGTAAAAATCCTAAATTCATTATGATTCATTAAGAAACGTTTTTAAAAGTACTTCTCTTGAACCAATGTCTTGCGAGTACTTATATTTCACCCGTTTACTTTGAAGTCATGCAAAAATAAAAACATGAATTGTTGCCGTATTAAGAAACCCTGCTTTCGTAAGATTAACGTTTATTTTTTATAAGAACTTAAACGTAAAATGTATAATTTTGAAGTAGTGTGTGTAGTGTATCATCCTCATCTTCCCTCATCGTCATACTACCTGAGTCTACTTTCTAAATGAAGCATTTACAAAATAATTAACAAAATCCCTGCAATATTCAATTTCATATCCAATAAACTTAATCATTCATTATTAATGAGCTAATCTTAAACTATTATTTAAACCTATTAATTGTTAATATAGTACTTAATAACAGTAATAGGTAGATGAAAATATTAATCCGTTTTCTAACATACTGGACGAATTTACTTCTAACAGTGATTCATTAAAATGTACACGGTTCGCAAAATTAAATTCCTCAAACGCGAGTCTCTGTGTGGCGTAATTATAATTATTTAATCACTTTGCGAAATCTCTAAAGCTTGTTTAATTTATTTTTAGAAATATTAGTGCAATGTTATATTACATTATGCGATGATAACACCAAGTTCTTATGTTACATACCACGTTTCTTTAGCAATGCAAACAATAATTATGCTTTATTTTTTTTCACTCTCTATGCGTAATAAATTTACCTTGGAATTAATAAATGGTTTATTATTTATGACTGCAAAATATTCAAAATTTAAAAAAGTCTAAATCCATTTCACTAAATGATAAATCATAAAACAGTAATCCATTGCTCGTACTTTTACCTTACTCTAAGCAATGTTATAATGTTACAGTTATTATTTTTCTTAATCGTTCTTACCATACTGAATAAAAATTTAACGTAATTTTGACGATGTGCCATCAAACAACTTCGCGAAATCGTCAGTCTGAAAGAGCTAGATTAGATTTCTTATATTCTGCATTTCAGAAAGTGTGAAAAACATGTACGGAAATAAGATGTTAATAAGATGTACGGAAAGATTGCATAGTTTTGTTGTTTAAGTTTCTAAAACATGTATAAATTGATATGACTAGTGACACGTTTTTTTAAAAAAAGAAAAGGTAGTGGCAAGTAAAAAAATATTACAATTTACTGTGACGGGCAGTAGCGTCTAATGTGCGAAGTGTCCGGTACTGTGATTGCCAATCCCACTGCCAAGAATCCGTTACACTGGACTTTTACAGTCTGCAGAAGAAGAAGGAGACATGTCGAGCGATTCAAAGTCTAAATTATTTTTCTTGAGCTGTGGCTGTTGTACATAAAGTTTACACTAAGTAGGTATAATATTTTTATTTATAACAACTAAATGTTTTTTTATAAATAAGAAGAATATATTCTAGAAAACTTTTTCCAGTATTTTTCGTAGCGTGCATTTGTTGTCGAGCGCTGCGTTATTGTAAATTGTTGGAAGTTCAGGGAAATGTGTGTAAAACTGAGTTTTCGCTGATTTATGGAGTGGGCTTTATTATTTAAACAACGCTCAAGAACTTATACAATATCGTGTAGGTCATATCAAAATCAAATATTTTTGGAAACAACTATTATTCTGTGGGAGGATGTTAAGCTACCTAATCGTAATTATGGTTAGTTTTATACGACTGACATGATGTTTTCCTTCGCCGTAACGTCGCACGTGGTAAATCAGCACTTAAAATTGCAATTAACAATTTTAGTGGTGCCAGCACCGGGAATCGAACCCAGATCACGCGCGTGCTATTAAATTTAAAGCGAGCGCCTAGCCTCTGAGCTAGCACAGCTCGGCAAATTATTGTGTAACAAATGTATTGTACACTGGTTGTTTTGTGTATGTTAAATTTATGTCTGTAGAACGCACCCACAACATAGGAGAAATTCTAATGTAGGGTAACGTTTAAAGAAAGAAAGTATGCTTAAAAGAGTAAAAGAAATATGTTTTGCTCACTGGCTGAGCGATCCACTTTAATTTTCATAGTGGAATTTTTTAATTTTTTAATTTCACAGGCCTGTTAAAATATTTGAGTATTGTTATGCAACGCAAACGTTGCTAAAATTAAACACGAATATGAGAAAATTTAATTCGAAGCTAGCCAAAAGTTTGTAATAACACCTGCATTTGTTTTGCAAGGACCAAAATTTGTTTTACATTTATAAATAGTTTTTGAAGCAGAGAATCTCTTAACAACGTTCTTCAGTTGTCAAGATATATACAGATACCTTCATACATACAGCGTAATAAGGGAATGTTGAGGTGTAGTGAAAAAGATGGAAAAGGGGATGCAAAGAAGACGAAAGAGATTTATGAGGAGAGTGCGAATGGGCAAGCCAATAAGGGTTGAAGTAGGCGAAATTAACGCGATCAGACCGTAGTCGTTAACCGACGAGCGTGTATGAAAACTCTAATGAAAATACAAAAAGCGAAAGATGTGTGTCAGGATCGTAGCTAGTGAGCAAGATATGGTCTCTGCCTACCCCAATGAGAAAGAGACGTAACTCTATATATGTCATGATATATATTTATTTGAAACTTACTATTGTTATAAGAAAATAACAATAAGAACAGCTGAAATATTTTGTTTTTCTTCCTTTGATTTACATATGACATATTCACTTCTGTTATCTGTCTACTGAGACAAATATTGAGTTTGCCCAACAATCTTAGATAAACGTGGATCTGATAAAGATAATTTGTAATTAAGTATATTAGTGTTGATTAGTATACTGAGATTAATAAGCTGGTTACGGTGGATAATAGTAACGCACGATGAATGCTTTAAGGTTTCTTACTTCATACTTGAGCAAGAGAAGACAGGAAATCGTTATCAATATAACATGTACCTCAGAGTCGGTCATGTCTTTGGGAGTCCCGCAGGGCTCAATTATACTGTTCCTTTTCTGTATTTTTATTTATATTTGTTAAATAAATATTAAGAATCGTGCATTCGTATAACAGTAACATTACGTTAGTCATAATTTAATAGTTCATACAGTCTTAGTAAACATTTGTACCAAAACCACATGGTGTCTTCTCATGACATTGTTATCTTCTCACGACACTTAGTTAATTGTTAGAACTAAATGCCAATTGGTTAACATATTGTGACTATCTTCCGCCGTCTATGAATAAAATAAATATTCGTGACCAGGGATTCAATTAATAGGCTGTTTATTATAAATCATTAAAATGCGCTATCGTCTTAGATAGGAACTCTATTACGTTGTGTTTGTTTGTAACTTGTTCTTTTAGATATTTCATAGAAGTATGAAAATCCATTAGAGCAGTCGTAAGTCATAGGCAGTGCCCGAACACTAACTTACAAACTTATCCCTCTACACTTGTAAAGAGTTCACAACATTTATTATAGAAGCAACCGATACAAGGGATTCGCTCATTTTTTTAAAAAAATGCCTGCTTGTGTCCCACACGGCTCCTTGCGGTGAGCGCCGAACCAGCGACGCGCTCCCCCGGAAGAGGCACGTGAAATTGGGGATTGCACCGTAGTCGACAACAAAGCTGGCGTACCAGCATAAAGAGGGCTTGGCCCCTTGGCAGTGCGTAAGCACATCTTCGACTTCGACCGAAGTCTCGTATGTCAGTGCGTGTAGACGTCATAGAAGTACACAGCTAAATTCAGTCTTAGTGAATGTACGTCGCATGGTTTGGGCACACGTCGAATAATAACGGGCACTCTGGCATTTTAAATAAGCTCTCCGTACATGCCACCACATTGCCAGACCACCGATACTGCAGACGTAATGTAAGTGTTAGACCTCAACACCAAATACAAGTTCAGCACGGGTATCTGCCGTGCAGAGTACGTCTCATAAATCTTTTTCGTCAATCTTCCTTTATTAATCCTCTAAACGTGTCCAAACCATCTATGCATCACTGTCTCATTTTTGATACAACATTTACCAAAACGCAACGTTCTTTATTACCTTTGTCCATCTAAGTAACTGGAGCTTAAATCTCCACACCATAAATATTCCTTTTATGGTTCTTCTGGAGGACTCAGCATTCACTAATATACTTACATGTGGGAATCAGTAGTCTTCCATGTACGAGTACAGCCAATCGTGCCTCTTTAGGTACGTTCTGTTTTCTCATAAAGTTATTCAATTGATTTCCTGTCATTAATTTTCGCTCAATGTCACCATAATGCTTTTCGTCTCTCGTAAACTTGAACCCAAATATACGAACTCTTTAACTTGTTCCACTCTTTCTCCTTCAATCTAAATTCTGCAACTCGTCTTACCTTCTTCTCTACTAACAATGATAACTTTCTTCTTACATACATTCACTTTCATAGAGGACCATGCATAATAATTACCGTCGCCGTTACCGTTAATTTTCAATTCATACGCAAATTCATATTTTAAGCAGATACACAGAGAAAGTCGACCACGATTCTTTCTTCATCACTCTACATTCTGCAATAGGTCTTTTCCAAGTCTACAAATGCGCTATAAAGGTTTAGATTTCGATCCAAGAAATTTTCTGCTTTGTTTCGCAAGGAAAACATCTGATCCATGCAACCTCTTCCTCTCCTTAGTCATCGCAAATCAACATACGAGTATTCAGTTTTTAGTTTATTTCTAAAGTACATTTTGCAATTCTAGTCAAATCTAGATGTATGGTGAGAAGGTGAGAAAGATAAAGTATTCTGATTTTGCAGTGCGAATAGTGTTCGGGCTGTAATACGTCCGATGCAGATGACAATTTATAAATATATTAAAGGTGCAGGTTGCGTAGGAAAGTGCTTTGTTGCAGTTTATAAGGGGGGCCTAACATTATCTGATGACTATTATGCTACCTTACCTGATGGCTAAATTACAATTATAAAAATATATAGCCAATACGTCATTGCAATAGTTTGTGGAGTGTATACGCCTAGATCATGCAGATTTTAGCTGGCGGGAGGAGACTCTCGAGGCTGCGGTAAGAATCGAACAACGTTGGACCCCATCCCTTGAGGTGAGTAGTGGACTCACGACGTGCTCTATGGCAGAAAGCCGCGCTGACCTTGTATTTGGTGTTGATGCCTAACATTTACATTACGTCTGCAGTATCGGCGGTCTAGCAATGTGGTGGCGAGTACGGAGGGCTTATTTGTAGGGCCAGAATGCGCGTTTTTATTCGATGTATGCCCAAACCGTGCAACGTACAAGAAGATAGGATTTCACGTCCCTCTTCGGAGGGAGCGCGTTGCTGGGTCGGCGCTTACCGCACACGGCGGGTGATCTGTGTTGCAAGGACACACCCACACATTTTTTTAAAATGTGGGAGAGCGAATCCCTTGTATTAGATTGAAATTACTACATTATTGGCGTATTGTATTTAGCAAACATCATTGTAGAAAACTACAAGAATTAGGCTGTTGATTTGTAGTAGAATTATTTGCAGCTTAATATTGATATATGTGTATCTTAATGAATTTAATAAATTTCATTTTAATAAAACTAAATTTACGGATGTTATGGCATTTGATTTTCTACTATTTACCCGTCGTTTCGAGCGCATGTTCACGAGAGGACTGAGATATCATACGTCCTGATATCATCGATTACAGTTAATCCGGACTACTTCCCTTACTTATTATTTTAGGGCTTTTTCGGACGGGCCTGCCGGTTTGAACACTGTTTTAAGGGCAGTTTTAGGTTTGAAGAGCTCTTGTAGCTAGTGTAATTATTGGCCATATGAGACTTAAGAACTGATGTCTCAGGATGGCGAGCGTATTGTAGTGCCACACAGAAATGTTCTGGTTGACACAGCATTTGCTATGGGAAGACCACAAGGTGACAATTACCATAAGGTGAACGATATGGTCGTCTTGTAGCTTTCCTCTATAAAAAAATCGTTGATACACATAGACAAATTGCCGTCAAAGATTTTTTACGAAATAAAATGTGTATTGACATAATCTCATGACATAATCAGATCAATATAACAGAGATGTGTAATTTAGGGAAATCGTTTGATTTTGAAGACTAAAGTATAAATCTTTAAAGATTAATCAAACAGTATATTTTATTTTATTAAGTTATAATATATTTAAAAAACTTACAAGAAAAGAAAGCCCAATTCAAAATAAAATAACCAATGTATTTTAAAACTTCTTGCATACCTTGAAACAAAACTGTAAACTAACATTATGAACCTAAGCAATTTCGATAAATATAATACACAAGAAACCTACGATAAATTCGAACTCTACATTAAAAATATTTTAAAAATAGAGTCCGCAAACAAGACCAAAAACACAGTTGATATTTTTTAACGAAACAATCAAACTCTTGATTCAAAGACGCTTCGAGCTTATGAAAACCAAGAATAAATCACAAGGTATAAAAAAGAGTTATATTACCTATTCAAGCAAACTAGCAATAGAAATATTCAATAGAAATTATTAAAAGCAGCAAAACCAAAAAAAAAGACACCAGCTAAAAACACTATAGAAGCGCCACATGAGCATACAAACAACTATTCACTCATACTGACTGGATAAAGAGCTTAAAAGATAAACTAAATGTAACAAAATTAAACAAAATCCAAAAAACAACATCCTGCGCTGTGAATTTCTACAAAGATTTATTTACTAACTAAGCCACAGGACACGATACTGTTTATGGAAACAATCAGCTTAGAGACAAGCATGAGTGAAATAACCCTGGGCCTGGTTAGGCACTGTTAGAAGGAGTGAAACTACTCTTCTGGACCAGAACGCATATTTAATAGGGTTTTAAGCACAGATTTTTCCTGTGCTGAAGGAACTGCTATTTAAAAAATGAAATTATCTCGATATCGTTAACTACCGCTCGATAAGCCTGCACCTGAGTGTAAACAAGCTATTCACTTCTATTATAAATGAAAAAAATAGCCCCCAAATAGACAGTATGCAACCGGTAGAACGAAAGCCCGCTTGGACTTTTGTTCCGGTTTTTCAACTACAGACCACAGCCATACGCTAGAACAAGTTGTAGAAAACTATACATACTCGTAGTTAACCAAAAACTTTTTATAGATTTCGTTGATTACACATAAGCATTTCATTGTCTCTATCACAACTCTATTTGGCAAGATTAACACAACTGCAACATAGATCCAACAATCACTAGAACCCTTAAAACACCTATCAAAATAGTGTGAGCAGAGTTAAACTATAATCTCGAGGCAGTGAGATCAAAATAGCCCGAGGTGTCAGGAAGACAAGCTATCTCCGAAACTGTTTATTGCAGTCTTGTAGTGCATATTCTAAAAACTAAACTGGGTCTCTGAAGGCATCCTAATCAATAACACTTGTCTTACCCATCTAAGATTTGCAGACGATATCGAAGTCTTCGCCGAAACCCATCAGAAGTTAGAAAATATGATATTCCAACTAAATACAGAAAGAAAATACGTAGGTTTGCATATGAATCCAAGAAAGGTCAAAATAATGACAAACAGCAAAAAAGAAAAAATCATGCTAGACGGTGTTGAACTTGAGTATGTAGACATATACTTAGGAAAGCAAGTAAAATTTTAGTATTGAACAAATACTGGCACAAGGAAATACTAAAAGGTGACTACGATCTAGATATAAATACGACTGCCATGGACACTTGTATTCTGCCTTGCTTGACTTATGGCTCTCAGACTTGGACCTTTACAAACAAGATAAAACCAAAATAATAATTTGTCAGCGAGCAATGGAAGAATAATCATAAGGAAATATCATAAAGTACGAAGTAAGAAATAATAAAAAGACAAAACTAGCAGATGTGCCAATCAAGCACTGAAATTAAATAACACTGGGCCGGTCATGTAGCGAGATACACCGACCAGCAAGGGACTCGCAAGAGTACTAAATGGACCGGCCCTCAAGGAAAGAGAAAAGAGGTAAGACCACAAAAACGTTGGCAGGGACATAATATCGGTGGCAGGGAAAACTGGACCAGAGTAGCACAGGTATGCACACTATGTAACTTAGAAGTATTATTTAGTCATTTATATTAATATTAAAATAATACTTATAACTAACAAAGGAGTCACTTACAGTAGGTTAAGGTAAGTTAAGGTAAACAAAAAATTTGTATATAATATATAATAAATCTTTTTTATCTCTTTTAAGTATTTTACAAGTACTTAAAAGAAATAAAAAAGATTTATTATTATTATTATTTAATGAGCATACGAATTCAATCTTATAGACTAATATAAAATATGCTAATGTTTATTCGTCCCTCTCTGTAAACATTGACAAAATAGCATTCTTAATCTGACACACAACCAACCAACTTATTATGACTTATAGCGAGCTGTCAAAAACATAAAATCCGAATAACTCAAACCGATTGTGTGGTTAAAATAACGGGTATGGATCCAGAAATACTGTATATACTCGTACGATAAACTTCATTTAACACAGCTTTCTCTCCTATCACGGAAATCAATGACTTCCTATAACTTTGTTTTCAGTTTTATGGCGACGAGATTAATTTTTATATGGATATCTTATTAATCTAATCAGAAACAGTTGATTTCTTTTTAAATAAAGTGTTCACATTATAAATCCTGTCCATATAAAACCAGTCCAAAAATAATGTGATTTCGGATGGAAGGCCATTCCGTAGATTGCCACGAAATACAATGCTTTGTCTTGTCTTTGTCATTTGAAGTGGTAGACTTTCAAAAACGTTATCAAGTCTTCGCCATTTAAATTTCTTTGATACTTTATTTTTTATTTTTTACGTGACTGCTTATGATCTGAATTACATTGACGGCTTATTGCCAGTTTGAGCCTTTAACTTATTTTCAACCTCGATTATTAATCATACATTAATATTTCTAATCACACAAAGATAGTTCTTTTTCGCTAAAAACAGTGTAAACAAACCAGTGTTAACAAAATTTTATTGTTTATGACGATATAGTGGCATTTGGAACAGTCGGAACGGTATAGTAGGATTATTATGAATACCATAAAAAAAAAAAAATGCGTTACTATTCGATATTGCGGATTATAAAGAGCTTAGATAAATATAGTATTCGTTGGCGCAGAGTTTATTTTTATCGACTACCGGAAAATACAAGAATCTTTGTGTAACAATTCGATTTGCCATACTTGTAAGAAATTACTGGGATTTTTCTTCACTGTTTCCCAGTCTAATATCGGTATGGTAAAATCATCTTTAGTATCTATATATGGCAAATACATGTTATTAATTCCTTGTATTCAGCAGAGATGTTTAGCAGTAGACAAAGGCTGACATGATTATAGTTTTTTGTACAGTGTTACATAATAATCGAATATTTTTCTATCAAAATTGTACAATGCCTCTATTTTCGGACAAAGCCTTTTATTCTCTGACAGACCGAGTTTTAATCACGAGTGCTTTTTCTTTTTGCTACACGTTATCATACAACGAATGCATTTCAATAGAGTGTAGACATACATGAAAATGAGAATGGGTACAACTGAAATGAAGTTTTTGAAAGGTCATTCTAATTTTTAAGATATTAAATGGAGTTAAACTGTATAATAAAAATCCATTAAGGCTTGTTAAAAGCTTTTACGATTGTTAAATCTACATCAATAGAACAAGAGCTTCAGAGAAGAACCGGCAAGAAACTTAGCGGTCTTTTTTGCAATTCTATTTTACGTATCGTCTTAAGAAAATATTACCCTGGATACCAAAACAAATGATGTGGTAAATTATATTAATTTGTAACGACATCATTTGCATTATGACTTAAAGATATTATTTTTATTTACAAAGAAAATATGAAACGTTTTCATTAAACACAACATTTTCTTTTAGGTTCAGCTATATTTATACATTATTAACAAATAAGGTTATTTTACCTACGTCACGTGTGAATACGTGAGATAGTTGTGTTTGTGTGTTTTATTTTTTTAGTATATGGGGCCCTACATAACTTTATGTGCAGCCAGAACGTATCTAAAAAGGCTGGACTGGCTGTACATAGAGGAGTACTGGTACCCACACTTATGTATGGTAGTGAATGTTGGGTCTGGCAGAAGAAGCAT
>DWIA01000301.1:0-11617 GCA_018248195.1 Archon apollinus
AGCGGTCGCCTTTTTTAGGGATCGGGTGCACCAAAGCGGTCTTCCAGGATTTCGGGACGACGCCTAGAGAGTAGGAGTGCTGGAAAAGACGAAACTATTTAAGGACTAAAATTTTAACGCTTCCGTTGTGGTTCATTTTTGAAAATATTATGTACATGAACTTATTTAACAAAATAGTGATTGTAACCTGTACACCGATTCTAGAGCGACACATATCATCGCGATGCATATCAATGATATGTTGCAAATATGTAACATTCATTGCTATGCAGACATCAGCACCCGGGATGCCTAATACACCGGCCGTGCCAATATTTCTCGGGAACACGTCGACAAGTGAACGCTAAAGGATCCTATGTTTCGGTTTCCCAAATGTAGAAACTCTTTTCTTAGTAGATCAATGATATTTGATAGCAAAATTCCAAAAAGCGTGGTGCAATAAATTTATAAAGATTTCAAAATACTTGCCAACAAGACAGTATTAGATAGAGTACCGTTACCGTACAATAGACAAGAAATTGATAACACAATTAAAACTTTCACCTGATGGTAAGTGCAACGTCTAGCAAAAGCCAATAGCTGTGTCACCCAGAACATTTCTGTGTAACACTACACTGGGCTTGTCACCTTGTGACATCAGCTCTTAAGTTGTTTATGCCCAATAATTACATAGCTTTCCGAACATTTCAAACAGAAAAACAGTTATGCTTGCACACTTCTGCTTCACGAGTATGCACCGACGTTGACTGACGATTTACCATCAGGTGAACGATTTGCTCGTTACTTTACCATATGATAACAACAAACATATGATAAAGAATCCTATGGGTGTCATAAAAGTTGATTTCAAGAATAGACGGAGAATCTTAGTGACTCTGAAAATGGCTGAATAACAATCACAAATATTCTAGAACTCAATTATCTATGCAAACACCGTACCGAAGGAGTATTTATTTGCCAACTCACGTGTCAAGCGAGACCGCTACGCTAATTAACAGGATAAGATCTACGGGTAGGTCCAGTAGTGAAATGCTTTGAGAACTGCTGATTGCTACTGCTTCATAACATTTTAATAAAAGCAAATCTTATTTTTATTCAAAAATCCTTTTAAAATACACTTCTGGATATATGCCTTTCCCAAACTGAGAGGATTTGTAATCACAACGCTTGGTTAACGGATGATTGGTGATCGCGTTACCAGACACTCCGTAACTTTGATTCCGCTACCCGATAATGGTCTGGATAATTTAGGTCCAGTGGCGGCCAGCGCCGGTAATACGAAAGTGTGCTCGAGCATCCCCGTCTATCATAACCTGTCCTTGCTTCTGCAAGGGTGGGTATGTGTTCGGCATTTCTCCATGTAAAAATAAGAGCTGGCATAATAGAGATGGTTATTCCGCTATAAATCGGAGGCCAAGTGATTTTCTTAGCATTTCCTGTAGCCAACATTTATGACTGCCACAGGATGTAATGGGTTGACAGATTCTCTAACATCGCCACCATATGGCAATAAAAAAACGTATAATTATCGTATAATTCTTTAGTTATGAGATAAATAATATAACAGTTACACGATAAATTTGCAGAAAATAAGGCGCATTTAATATCTCAAACAAAACAAATTGCGCTCGATATATTAAACCGAGCGAGACACGAAACCTTTGTTTCCTTTATTCTTAATACAATATTAATGTTTCAAATATATTTGTAGTTCTGTAAATTTTAGAATTATGATTGTCAAACTTTATTATAACCTGGTTTGATCTATAAATACTTCATAAAATAAAAACAGAAAACATTTGGGACATTCTAATCATAGCAGATATTTTTTGGCATCAGTTCTTAGGTCTCATATGCCCAGTAATTACACAAGCTTTAAGTGCCGCACACTACTTCTTCTCGGCAGAATAACTGGCTGTGATACCCACCTCAACGCATTCCTGCATGGGAGTCCTACCAAGAGTGAAGTTATGTAAGTTTGAATTTATAATATTAAAAAAGAATATTGAAAGCTTAAACTCTAAAAAGTGTTGTCTGTTTAAGAAGAGAAGGATTTTATGTGCGAGCGATGACCACTCAGAATGTCTTGCGAAACTAAATAAAAAAATGTAATGTACTGATTTCACAGGGTGAAAAGAGCAGCTTTATATTGCACTGCATTTGTTGTGGGCAGAGAAGTGAACGATTTTCTCCCCTCATCACTATACTCAATAAAAAAAAATCTTTTTAATTTTGCTTTATATAATTTAACAAAATAAAATTATTCTTGTCTAGTGAACGTATTGCCTAGACGCAATTAGTACAGTACATTGACGCATTCCCGAATGTCCTAAGTCATTTAATGATACAATGCCAACGGACGAACTACGAAGTGAGTGATTCAGTCGTCCTTAAGCTGAACAGTAACGACGCTTAGTTTTAGTTCTGGGTGAACATTTAATAATAATCACCCAGAAATTTTGTGGTTACTTATACTCCAAAATTGTGGTTTGTGATATTACTAAAAAGCTTTATCTAAATTCTTTAACCATCCTAATGACATTCCATATTATCGTTTTTATGGACCTGAAACCTTATACTATTTTTTTTAATAAATTACTCCGTTTCTTATTTATAAGTAATAAATAACTGGTAATATTCTGTATATTATTCCGCTTGCTTTTATGTTTCATAATAAATAATAAGGTTTCAAAATTATTTCAACGCAGGAAATCAAACAGTCCTTTGTTTGATTGCCTGCGTTGATCTTACTTATGCTCTGTTACACACTTCAAAAGGCAATATCAAAAATCAGCAAGACTTTGAGTTATAGCTGTTTTGTTAATCTTTACATAATTAAAGAGTGTCAGAGTGATGCCTTAGAGTGTCATAATAGAAAACAGATATTGTGATTTGATTTTTTTTTAAATTGACTTAGATTTATTAGAATACTATCCGTGTAGCCAGTGAAATTTCACGTCGGCAACTAATCACGCAGTTCCCATATAAGCTTTCGTCCCTTATTTTACAATCCTACGGGACAAATAATCAAAAATCCTTTCTAGGTACTCACTGACGTTATATAAGGATCTCCTGTGCAAAATTTCATGCTTTTAGAGGATTAGGCTGTGCGAGTATTCAGTCAGTCAGTGTTAGAGTTTTACAAAGTATATTTACCACATCCATACATAACTATCCTACCACTAATAAATACGACTAACCAGTATAATTATTTTTAAGTATTAAACTTATCAGAGAAAACACATCCGTATTTATTTATTTCAAATAAATAAACCGTGTAAACTGATTAAAAATTCTGAGGTGACAAAGCTTTTTTGTATCTAAGTCATTTTATATGTAATGTGCTCCTGGCCTATTTTCAACCCCTGCGACAGCTTACGAAAACAGTCTGGTATATCTTAACATATTTGTGTAAAAACAGAGGTAGGCTAAGATGTAGTGTCAGATATAGAGGTATAACAACACACCCCAGACGTGAAACCTAACAATTTGTCTTTTTGCACAAGTTGGCTCCGGCTGGTATTCGAATCTTGGACCTACGGCGCAGTATCCAGGTTCTTTTAACTACTAGGTTACGTGATACCGTAGGACAAAGACACAGCCTTTGGGTAGGTTTAGAGTATTTGTCGTAATCGCCACGTTTTTCAGGCGGATTGAAGATCGCAGTACGCAGACAGCTCGGTCTTTAGAATCTGCGGCCCGGTACCGGTCGCGATAACATTCGCTCTGACATACTTGAGGTGGTTTTTCTGCTTTCAGTTGAAGGTCATGTGTTTTTGTTTAGGTATTTTTGTTAGTTTGTACGGAATTTTTGGGATGAGATGGAGAGGTAGTTAGTTATTCTTACGCCTCCACAATAAGGGTTTTAAATTGTTTAAAATTCAAATGTCGTACTATAATGTGGGTAGTTTAACGTACTTTTTTACTAATTTTATGTAAGAAAGTATCGAGTACACCTCAATACCTTAAAACCAAAGTTATCAACAAGTGTGTGTTGTCAGTGATGGCTTACGTAACCGAGACGTGGTCCTTAACTGCAGGTCGCATGAGGAAGCTTAACGTTGCTCAGCGAGCTATGTAAAGAGCTATTCTCGGTGTTTCTCTGCGAGATAGAATCCGAACCGAGGATATCTGTAGCAAAACTAGAGTAACCGACATTGCCCTAAGGATTAGCAAGCTGAAGTGGCAATGGGCCGGCCATATAGCTCATAGAACCGATAACCACTGGGGAAGAAAGGTTCTAGAGAGGCAACCTCGTACCAAACGCAGTGTAGGGCAACTCCCCACTAAATGGACTGACGGTCTGCAGGGTGTTGCAAGTCGATGGATGCAGGTGGCTCAGAATCACCTTTTGTGGCAATCTATGGGGAAGACCTACGTTTAACATTGGGCTGGTGATAGGATGAAAAGATGATGATGATGATGATGTAAGAAAGTGACGAGACGAGCTAAAAGTTCGTCTGATTACGCTAGCTCTTAGTGCCCTTCAAATCGAAACATAGTAGCAGAATAACTGACACTGCGGTGGTACCCACCTAGACTGATTCATGCCACCAATAAACTTCCTTTCAAATATGTTATGACTAAAATACAGAACAATATCAATTAATTTTCTAACGTCAAGGTATTGCTATCTAGTATCTTGATATATGGTGAGAGGAAACCTTTGGTGGCACTCTGTGTTTAGTTACATTAAGTTTTTTCTTTTTACTGTAGTGTCATAGACGCATACTGGTGGTAGAATTGTTGCATTCGTCTAGATGTGTATGGATCATGAATGTAACCGTCGCGTGTGACATCAAAGTCGGTGACATAGCATTTGTTATGAAAAGACATGGCGCTTACCTTCTGGTGAACCATTAGATCGTCTCATCGTTATCTTTAATAAAAAAATATTTATTTCAAAATTTAGATGAGCTTATTATTTAATCTATAGCTGGCCTTCATGGACACCATTATGGAAAGAAAACGGTTTAGTGTTTAGTCCTACTTCCATAGCCCATCAATAGAAGCAATTAAAAGTAGATGTGCATGCTTGTTACAAAAATAAGGAAGCGATTGGTTGACGTAGGAGATTTAAGTGTTTTCGTACATTTTACTAAACTTTAGTATCATTTAATGAATGAGGATATTGGTAGTGAAAAATTATTTTACGAATGAGTGACTTTCACTGGTGAAGATTTCTATGCAAGAATCCATTCAGGTGGGTACCACCTCAGTGCAAGGTATTCTGCCATAAAGCAGCACAAACATAGTAATGTTTACAAGCAGTACCATGCAAACATTACTGTGTTTTTGGGTCTGAAGGGCACTAAGAGCTTATGTAATTACTGCACATATGAGACTTAAGAACTGATGTCTCTAGGCGATGGAGGCAGTGTGGTGTCATACAGAAATGTCTGGGTGACACAGCATTTGTTACGGACAGACGTTTCACTTACCATTAGGTGAACGTTTTTCATTATTTTAATACCACTTAAGAGGATTGAGACAAAATTAAACAAAATCGTTCAATGAATAAATATTTTCATTCACCAAGTAAACAGATTAAAACCTTATAAATATTATATATTAAATGTTGTTTTTTGTGATAAAGATGTTTATAAGTTAGATCACCCGTAGACACGCCGTCGCCATTTCATAATGATAAGAAGGAACTATTTAATCCTTTTATTATGACACAAACACATATAAGGATAAGGAAATACAAATAAAATAATAATGTGGTGGATGGAGGTTGACAAAACTTAAATGGTCTTGGAATAAAGAACGACCAAATGTACTATATAATTACTACTGTGCCAGCGTATTCTATAATTTATATGTACAACAGTATATGTCGCAGATATTCCCTAGTTTAGTATAACATAACACACGGTGAAACAAAATACAGCTATATTTTATTTCACGCAACAACCGAGAAAATCTCATTTCTCTACCGAGTATTGAATTATTCAGAATAACGTATTTATCACGACAAAGCGGAAGGCTTGTTAAAGGAAAATACCTTACTCCTTATTATTTTTATTTATTTGACAAATTCACTTTTCTATTTTCAATGTAATTTTCCTTTGTTAAGACTCGTTTGGAAGAATCAAGGACTTTAACAGAAATAAGGTTATCACGATATATATACGAGACACTTTTTAAAATACGCATATTGATATGTGAATCTTTTTCTTCTTCAAACCCAGTAAAAGTCTATTGCTGCATGTAGGCTTGTCCCAAATTGGGATAATATGCCATAAACGCCGATTTGCGATCGTAGTACACGTCGCATCTTCGATGATGCTACCCGTCATCGTTCATGGTAAATTAGGTAATAAAAATAGAAGGCAAATCCGTTATCTGTCGGAGTCTATCCATATTTTGAGACTATAATAGACCATATAAGTTAATAATTTTATGTGATATTTTATTTTTCGTCTATCTTTGACTTCTTCAGTATTGAGAGGTTTCTGTATCATAATCGCAAAAACATCGTAATGTTTTCTATCTGCGAGTCACAATCGAGAACGAGTCGTAACGACAATATTCTAAACAGAAGTAACGTAACTGACATAGCCTTATAGAACAACCACCGAAAGTGGCAGTGAGTCAGTCACATAGTTTACAGAAACGACAACCACTACCTTCTTTTACCGGCAGACGTAATTTAGGGGGTCCCATTGGTACAGGTTTGCGGAAAAATTAAAAAAAGATACTTTGAAAATTCTCAAACAATTATTTTGCTTTTAAAATATAACACAATATAAAATAACATTTTTAAATTAGTTAAGGTTCGCTGAGAATATTATAAATTAAAAAAAAATAGTAACAGTGTTATAAACATTTTAATGAATATTTATTTCATTTAAATCGAATGTTGTGTCTATTTGAGTATTGTAATCAAACAGGCGCACTATTAATGCACTTTTCTGCAAATTTCAAAGCCAAATTATATTTGCTTTTAGAAGTGCCTTTACTCTTGCCTCTACGTTATGTTGCCTCGTAACAAACGAAACAGTCTAAATTAATCTAAAGTAATCTAAATACAGTTGATCGTACTGTAATAAAATTGTGGTAATTCCTTTTTTAAATTTCAAGTGTTTTAGGACCACTTGCTTTTCTTTACACCTACTATCTGTCCGTTCATGTTTGTCTTATATGTACTTAATATACAATACCTAACTAATTCATAGTTAAAAATAATTATTTATATATACTGTAGCTAGGCGCCCGCTTTAAATTTCATAGTAAGCGAGTGACCTGGGTTCGATTCCCAGTGCCAGCACCACTAAAATTGCAATTTTAAGTGCTGATTTACCACGTGCTCGACGGTAACGGACGACATCGTGAGGAAATCTGCATGTCTGAGAAATGAGAAATAAAATAATATTTTGAGTACATGTGAAATCCGCCAACCCGCATTGGAGCAGCGTGGCGGACCTTTCCCGGCTCCAAAACCCTCTCAGGTGATTATTAATACAGATACAACCGCTAGTTATAATTTTTAAAATATTCCAAGAAATTTATTATGCACTGTCAGATGATTCTTCTTCCTTAATATGTATTGGATATTTGCGTAAACAAAATTTTATTATATGAGTAATATTTATGAAGTAAACATTATTTATTTTTACACAAAATAATACTTATGATATCGTAATTTAAATTAAAAAGCTGGAAGCGTACTACAGAATAATAAATAATAAAATGTCAGAGTGAAAACCTACTTGAACCATCTGAAGAGCTTAGTCGAGAAAATGAAACTTTTATAAAAGAACTATTTATGTCATTTAATATTAAAAGGATTTACGATGAATATTGAATACTGTCAAGTATCATAGTTTAATATAGCTAAACCGCGTGGCCTAGGGGTTAGAGTACCTGACTTCAACGTCGCAGGTCCTGGGTTCGAATCCCAGCCGGAGCCAACATTTGTAAAAACAAATTGTTGGTTTTCGGGTCTGGTTGTATTGTGCATGTGAAATATATGCCTGTAAAAGGCATCCACGACACAGGAGAAATCCTACTGTGGGGTATCGTTTTTTTTTTTTTAAATTATAGCTAATCATGTTTTTAAGTTTGTAGTACTTTATTCGATTTTCGTATAACATCGTCTGTAATGTTACTGACGAATTCACAGTGAGTGAATGAATGGTTTATAACTTTAATACATTCAAGAAATTATGGCCGTGAAAGGGAAATTGTTATATTTTAAAACTTAAAGTACAGTAATAAGTTATTAAAGTAAGACGAGATATGCGAATCGTTCACTTTACGACAAGTGCAACACCTGCTCGTAATATTAGCGTGCCATTTTATTATAGTCTCTTTTCTTATTGTGTAGTGTAAAACAGGCTCGGCACGCACTTTAATAACACACGTCCACTTTCGCTCAAGGCACTCATGCAACTGACGCGGTGTTTTCGAGACAGTGAATTGTATGCACTGTATATGTTTATTGTATTGTACATGTAGATTATTACTAAATAAAATAAAACATAATAATATATAATGTATATATAGAAGCACTGCATCCCTTTCTTATCAGCATTTTATTTTCTTATATCGCACAGATTCTATAGCTTTAGCTTTATCTATGTATAAATCATCATATTTTTTAATCTTCTGTATCCTATTCTAGATTCTGTTCTTCTGCTTTCTGATCTGGTTGAATAGCTGTCCATCCGCCTTCTATTTTCTTTAAACACGTTTTTATCACGCTTCTCCTAAACACTCCTTCACAGTTTATCAGAAATTATTCAATGCTTTACTGAAAAACCTCGGGGGCGCAGGTAATGCCGATTATTAACCTTTTATATTATAAATTGTTTCGTGTCTAGACTTGGGATAAATTTCAACTTGATGGAAAGCATTTTTCTTTATTTCTTTTTAACCAACAAATAGTTTATACACGGCAAAGGGTGAATAAACTATTTCTTCGCATGATAGTAGCGTTAGTACGTCTAATATTTACGCATAAATGTAATTCACCATATCCTTTCATAATAGGTATTATAATAGGTACTATTGGTGAAACCTATTTAGACGGGCCTTGTACTTCTTCAATTATATCGCTGTCTAGTAATACCTTAATTTTCATTTTGACCTTCTCTTCTATAGGAATCGGTACTCTGCGACATGGTTGCGATGCAGGATTTATAGAATCGTCCATTAGAGATTAGAGATAGAGATTCCCTCTATTAATACGTCTTAGAATTTTGGGAAAGATGTAATCTATATTTGATTTATTCTGTTACCTAGTTTCAAGACACCTAGACGAATCGCTTTGTTTTTACCTAACAGGTTTCTAGTACCCTCCGAAATCACATATATGGTCGTGAGTTCCTTTTGTCCATAAACCATCAACCGAGTGTGGTTTTAAATAAAGTCTCTACGATCAATGGAGAACTATTAGGTCTTTTAATTTGATTGAAAGCATGATTTTTTTGCTTTTTAATTCTTCCTCTTTTTCCTTCTTTTTCTTCTTCTTTAATGTTTTGTCAGTTATAAGATTCAGTCTATATCCAGAGTCAATCGGCATATTGATTATTACACCCCTGACTGTACACTTAATAGTGGCATCGAGATTCACCTGAAAAACAGTCAATTTATTCAATTTCAATAGAATCTACATCTGTTTCTTTATTTGTTTTCAACTTCCACCAATTATATTAATTATTTCTTTTTTCTTTTCTTGCGCTTTCGATTTCTTTGTTGACCTGCAGCATAAATAAAAATGTCTAACTTTTCCGCAAAAATGACACATTTTTCCTAGAGCAGGGCAATTGAAATTACTCGAGATTTGATCATTGCTTCCACATCTGCCACAATACACCTTAATTTATGCTGAAACTGACTTTAATATTTTTATTCGTTGTCAAATTTTTCATTTTCTTTCGTAATTAGGTTTATTTCTAAATTTTTATTTTTGTTACAGTTGTTTTTAGCTGTTGGTTTACCACTTCAAGTGTATTTGCTTCCGTTGTGATTTTATCTGGGGTGATACTGTCCCCCAGTGTCAATATTTTCTTGCGCAATTTCGTTGAATTACATTTTTCCGCAATTTGATCTATAAGATGGTCATCTTGTTTATCGAATGCACATTTTTCGGCTTGCTGACGCAGTCTCACAAGAAACTTTTCAAATTTTTCTCCATCTTCCTGTTTCAGCAATCGAAAAACATGCCGCTCATAAACTTTGCTCTGTTTAGGTTGAAAATACTCATCAAGTTTTTTTATAGCTATTTCAAATACATCAACGGCCTCTGATGATTCGACGTTGGCACCGGGTAAATTGTAAAAAATGTCTTGCACCCCTGAGCCTCCCAAATGCAACAGCGTAGCTCTTTTCTTTGATGCTGATGTAACCTCAGCCGCGTCCAGATAGATTAGTAATGATCTCTTCCATCTTCCCCACCTAACAGCCATAGATGTTATATCGCCCTCGAGATCAAACTTTTCTAACACCGGTAACGGTATTGTACTAGTCATTTTTTGTTTTCAGTAAAATCTGAAATATTTTTAATGGTGGTTTTTTTAATACTCAAGGTCCAATTTAATGGTGGTAGCTTAGTACCCGAAATCCAATTTAATGGTGGTAATTTAATACCCAAAATCCAATTTAATGGTGGTAATTTAATACCCAAAATCCAATTTAATGGTGGTAACTTAATACCCAAAATCCAATTTAATGGTGGTAACTTAATACCCAAAATCCAATTTAATGGTGGTAATTTAATACCCAAAGTCCAATTTAATGGTGGTAACTTAATACCCTAAATCCAATTTAATGGTAGTATCTTGTATCTTAGTACACAAACTCAATTTAATGATGGTATCTTAGTACCCTAATACCAATTTAATGGTTGGTATTTTGATACCCAAATCTCCAATTGAATGGTGGTACGTTCTAGTACCCATTTCCTTATTTTGATTTATGTAGGTTAAATCGCGACAAAATTGTCTAATTTATTAAACAGTTTTATTGACGGCATGTAATAAATCACTCTAGAATAAAATAACATATTCTGTATAGTTATTAAATTACCTACCGACGTTTTTATTCTGATTTGAAACAAAGAAAAATAAGACTACTTCTTTTTTTTTTTTGCTAATAATAATTTAAAATGATGGTAAAAATGTATTATTATTATTATTTGGTTACTGGTACTCAAGGAAATGCGCCAATCATCTACATATTTAAACAATCAATTTAACGCTCGTATAAATCAACAGTAGAGATTAGCCCTACCCACGTGCGTTTAAAAAAAATACTCGTGCTTTGTTTAAATCAAGCACATATCTTTGATTATGCCACAGCAGTAATCAAACAGCGTTTATTGTACTCGTATATCTTATCTGATGTAATATTTCTCCGGACTTTTAAATTTACTTTAATATATGCATTACATTATTCTTACTTTGCTATCCTAAATGTTGTTTATGGTTTTATAATGAGTAGGTATTACTTACGTTTTTTTCCTCGTCGCCACTTGTATTATCGCCTCCTTTGTTGGTGTATAGTGTAGCACAGGCTCGGCACGCACTTTAATGACACACGTCCACTCTCGCTCAAGGCTCTCGTGCAACTGACGCGGTGCGTTCGAGACAGTGAATTGTATGCACTGTGT
>DWIA01000302.1:0-11616 GCA_018248195.1 Archon apollinus
AGCAAACTAATACCGCCACCGGGAACCGCCACCAGATGTCCTCCACCACTACACTACCACTAGGCAATACACACCACTGAAGTTGAAACCACGACACGTGATTGTCTCAAAACGAGAAATTCTCAAGTGTAATAGACTCGACGTCAGACAGCCGCTGAGTAAGCGGCACGGTAAACTGCTGCCTATTTATACCATCAGTGACGCACCCGGTCCTTACCTAGGATGATGCGATAACGACATGGCGATAACGATCGACCGACCGAAAAGTCACACAATTCACCACCCGAATGACGTAAGCAGCCGTTAGCGACCTTGTTGATAGCAAATGACTACTTTATGATGATAAATACTACATTTAAAGATATTTAACAGTGGTGAGTTCGATACGTTTGTTTGTTCATTCAGGAGTGCAGTGTTATTATTTTTTATTATTTCTAGTTGTTCCAACACACAGAGCTGAAGCCCTTTGTCGCAAATATATAAAACTTTAAATGAGTGGTCGTTGGTTATGTCCAGTTTCCAACAGATGTTTCGCGAAGTGAACGGAGTTAACCATAAAGAAGACCTCTTTTTTACTTATTTGTGTTTTGATACTTTAGGGTTTGTAATATTCTGTGAACAAAAAACCTTAATTATATTACTTTGGTAATAAACGTTCCTCGTTTTTAGTAATGAACAATCAATAGTAAATAATAGAAAAAAAAAACAAATAACACGACCAAAAAATACGATGTGGAAATAGGTGTTCTACAAATCGAAATCAATTTCAAAATAGTGGTAGATCTGGTATCGAAGGCACGCTTTCAATGTGCAGTATTTTATCATGGAGTGGCGGCGTAAAAGAGTTGATCACGTAATGTCTACTTGTAAAAGAAAATGTTTTCATTTATTAGAAATATCCAAAATAAAATAAACGTTAAATAAAAATAAAGCAAAATTTTACATCTAAATTAGAATCTAAAAATATTTATTAATTAAATAATACAATCTGCAAGCAAAATTAAATGAATAGTAATAAGGAAGTGCGAATAGTAATAGTGTTACCACGCGATTGCATCGATCGACTCAATTTGACAATGTATGCACCACCTACTATCATGTTTACATTTCCTTTAACATTAACCCCGCCCCCTCAATTATCTTGACCTTCCATAATATTCTTATAGCTACCCATTAAAAGAATACTAAACACAACAAAACAAGCTCCTTTATTTAAAAGAATTCCAGCAATGCTATAAGCATTACTAATATTCCTGTTCACAACTAAAACTAAGCTTAAAAGATGTGACTAATCTAGAAAATGGTTCACGACAACAGTCGATCCTGCGACCTGTTTTACACTCCGTGGCTTAGATCATTACCCTATTGTTACTTAAATATAGTAACATAGTAACAGTTAGAGATTATTACTTATGTTTATTTATGTCTTTTTCTTTTTACTAACATTTACTCACAAATCTTCTGGACTGTGTATCGAAATAAATGTTCAAATAAATTAATCAATAAAAAAATTGGCGCTTCAAAACATTGTGATTTACAAACCTTTATTTTATTAAAATACTTTTGCGGCTGATAATATAATTTGCTTGTAGAAAAAGTAAGTTTACCAACCGCAATGTAAACCGAGCTGAAATTTCATGATTTTTAAATTTTTCCTTTCGTGATGGAATAAACACTAATTAAAATTAAAAACTAAATTCCAATTTATGGGTTTCTGCTAGAAGTACCTTAGAATTTTGGTGATCGGTGACTGAGTCAGTGACAAAATAAGGCAAATTTGGCTTGAGATATTTCGTAAACTATATTAGTTACAAACTTGCAATGTATGTGTAGGTAGGATCAGTAAGTACTCCAGGTGGCTGAAATTTCAGACTTCTAACTTTACCCACAACGAAGATACAAGATGGTAAAAAGTGCCGCGAGTTGCTTCTAGAAAATAAAGTAAAGGCTGTGCCTGCGTCGTTTGTTTGCTCGATTTGACTGGGGGCACTACCCTGCCACCAGATGTATTGTACTAGTGGTCTTTAACCCGAATACTAACTATTTGTGTTTTGTAGAAAAATTGCCTTTTGTAGGACTTTGAGCCCATGATCTGCGACGTAGAAGCTGAGTACTCACACCAATAGGTTACGTGATCGTCATATATAAGAGATAATTAAGAAAATATATTAACGAGACAAATAAAAACATTTTACATACATACATACAAACGTTTGTCTACGTCGACCCTTACCGGCTTGCCCATTCACACATGCCTCATAAATCTATTTTGTCAATCTTCTTTCGTCCATCCTCTCTACGTGTCCAGACCATCCAAGCAAAAACATTTTAAGAAGGATTATAAAATTTTAAATAGCCGCCCTAGCCCGAAACGTCCAATTAATGCACTTCAGAATGCAACCCTTCTTTAGTAACTAAGATATTGTTAAAAATGTAATCTCTTTTAAATAAAGCAACTAACCCGCTTAAAAAGCGATTTACTTAATGAGGTTTAAGTTAGTAAGGATTTGCGTCAGAGTAATGAGACTAAAATTTTGATTATAGTTAGTAAAATAAATATGGCTTCCTTGTGCGCTTACCTGCTTTTCCTTGAATTCAGATTCTTTTAGAACATTCTGAGGAATCTTAATTTCGTCTGAGCTTACGTAATTATGGATAGAGAAATAAGTATACGTATTTAAGAGTTTAGTTTTTAAAAATATATCACTCTGCCTATCACAATCCAAGTAGCATAGAGCTGATGTAGTAAGACATGGGGTACGAGGACGCTTGTAGCATCGGGGTACTGACAAACACACACCATCTGATGCAAAAGATAGCCGACGTGTTGTAGTGTAACTCACTAAGACGCCGAAAACAAACCGCCAGGGTGCGCGATATCCACGTATTAGAAGTCGTATTACTGCAACAAACCCGCTAAGATGATATGTCTAAAAATAAGACATATCGGTTCGAGTCCTCGTTTACCGCGGTTTCTAAAAGTCAGCAAGGAAGTCTTACGCAATTCTACCTTAATTATTTTGAAGTCCCAAGACTATCATTATAATGCTTTACATCTTAAACACCTTCATACATGCATACATAGAGTCACTCCTCTTCCCCACTGGGGCAGAGACCACATCTTTCTGTTTGCTACGATCCTGCCACACAAGTTTCTTCTGTTTTCACGCGCGTTTCCTCACAACCCCGTCGTTTGCGTTTTCACGTATATATATATATATATATATATATACCAGACACGTATATATAGAAACCATTACGTGAGAAAAGGTATGGTGCCACAAGTAAACGCGCAAACACTAAGGCATTCACTCGACCTGTCCTACCCGCGCCCGATGTATCGCCTATACGATAAGCTCGGAGGTATGTTAGGATTCAGTGTCAGAGGCACAGAGACAATCACAAAACAACCAGGCCAGAAAACCGTGGAAAAGAAGTTACGTACTCAGGTGGTAGAATGCCAACCACCAAGATGATGTTGATGAGATAGAATGATAATATTCTCTCAGGATAATTCGCAACCGACTTTGCAGATTATCTTGTCCCACAACGTGCAGTATTAATTTATTACTTACTTTTTATGTGAATATGTGATATTATAACAATGCAAGTAGCAGAGAGAAACTTTGAAATTGTTTCTCCGCTAAGCCTAAAACGCAAGCGTATTTTATTTGTTTATGGAGAGTGCCTTCTTTGTCCGTTTTATTATATGTGAAAATAACTTCGCTCGCATGAAAATTTTGCATCTTTTTAGAAAAATATATTTTTATTCAAATTACATTAATAATATTAAAGCAAAAATAATTTTATCGGGTTACTTTTTCTATGGGGTAGGCCTATGTTCAGCAGTGGACTAATGATATGCCGAAATTATGATGATTATGATTCTTCTTCATTAAGTATTATTTGCGACGGCGTCAATAGGTGACTTGTCCACTTGTGTTTGATATAGTTGAGGAGACAACCACCAAACTACATGCGTCACTTTTTGCCATGTGATATTGGCATAAGAAAACCTACCACCTGAATTAATGTAGTCCCGAGGTTGTGAAAAATGTCGCAAGAGAGATTAAAAATACTCAGAAAGATGAAGACCAGTAGTAGTTAAGGTGGGAAGTGTATGGTATTGTAGAGACATTTATGTTACCACATGAGAAACTCAAGTAAAAGCGCATACGACGAATCATGCTTACAAAAAGGAAACGAAAGTTTAATCGATTCTAACTATATATACAAGATCTCTAAATTACTAGTAGGAGGAATAGTACTCTCTAGATTAGACCATTTGATCGGGTAGCTAGTAGAGTACATTTCCTTGGCGCCTTCATCTGCCAAAGTACAAAGCAAGCAAATCCACCTGCCGCGCCTGGTATAAGGCAAATCTTTCCAGTTTGTATACTACTTACTATAGGAGGGCCCTCAGACGAGTGTTCGGTTTGTCGAAATTGTCTTAACGGTAAAGTTGATCTTCAACTTAACAATATATCGGTATACTAACACTTCGTTGGATTAAAATCTACATCTAGGTTCTTAATACGATATATAACGCACTATAAAACTTATATTAATATTTTCTTAATGAATATTTTATAGGAGAAAGTGACGAAACGAGCAAGATGTTCAGTTGATGTTAAGTGCAACTTGTGCTCATGTCAAATGCTGTGTCACCTACAACACTTCTGTGTAGTATTACACTGTGCCCCGTCTTGAGACATCAGTTCTTAACTCTCATATGTCCAGTAATTTTAGTAGCTCTCAGTGCTTTTCAGACTGAAACACAGTAATGTTTGCACACTAGTGCTTCACGGCAGTATAACTGGCCCTGCGGTGGTCAACCCCTAGACGGATTGCTTAGAAATCCTGTCACCAGTAAAAGGTCTGCTTTTACTGTAGAGATTATTTTGTAGAGGTGACAAGTTAAAGAACTTCTAGGTACAGTGATAAAGAATTTGCATGCATGGTCAGGAATTACACTACATCGTCTTAACCTTTCAATATATTCCCGATATTAATGATGAACTCTAATTAGGTTAAACATTTTCTAAATTATCTTCTTTGTATTTAAAATAATAATTTTCTATGTTTTGTACTACATTAAATATTTAAGTTGAATCAACACTGTGCTAATAATTATTACTCATCATAACGGTGTTTGAGAAAACTTTTCAAGAGTAGCTCGACGGGATCGATCACTTCTATTAACAAGTGTTGCACAAATTTGTTCAAACAACTCCAACTCTGAAAGTTTGGCGTTTTAAATAGATGCTGATTATTTTAGTATTGATACGTTGTTCGTTCTGTAATAAATAGTTAAGAATATAATATTACTTTATCGATTGTATTGGGAAATAATAAATTTACTGTTTTTTGAAGAACTTTGATGGTTCTTCAAAAACAATTTTTTAACCTATAAAATAATTTATGCATTAAATCTAACACATGGCTCTCAAAGTGCAGTTCAGTTTCCATTTTTAAACCCAGATAGCGCGCTTCAATAACCTTTTCGATAGGACTACTACATATTTTAATTTGTGGTGTTGTGCAAATTGTACCTTAGTACCAAAAAGCATGAATTTGGATTTGGAAGGATTTAAAACCAGCGTATTCCTGGCAGACCTATCGACTATAACTATTTTTTTTTCTCATATGTGCAGATTCCCCCACGACGTTTTCCTTCACTGTCAAGCACGATATAAATCAGCACTTAAAATTGCAAATAATAATTTTAGTGGTGCTGGCACCGGAAACCGAACCCAGGTCACTTGCATACTATTAAATTTAAAGCGAGCGCCTATCCCCTGAGCTACCACGGTCCATGCTTAAAGCTTAAAAGTGTATACTTTTTATATTACAACAATTAAATAGATTAAAGGTATAGAAAAATAAATGTAAAATAATCATAGAAATCAACTGAAACATTTAAAAGCGATTAACTGAACGGTCTTTAACGCTGATAAGGTTTCGTGTCAGTATAATATGTTTTATGCTTGGTACGAATGTAGGTAAATTAAATACGGCTTCAGTACGCCTTTTCTTCTTTGATTCTATTTAATAGGCGAAGAGGTTTTTGTTTAAAAGCACTAATGGTTATTATGGAACACGCGACTGTGGTTACAGTTTGAGGAAATTGCCAGTATGATATAGACAAATAACCGTGATATAAACAAATAACGTGATATAGACAAATAAAAATAAGTATGTCTGAAAATAATATTTTTATTATTGGTAAGCCCAACCCCAAGTTTGAAGGTATGCTTTTATATGTACCTTCAAACTTAGGGTTTATGGTTCTGTATAAAGTTAACTGACTTATAATTATACTTTTTTTAATAGTTCCAACGGTTTATTAAAAGTTATATTTCACCAAAAACACTAAATAGAATAGAATTATTCTTATTTTATGTAGATTATTGCACATACACACACATGTTGAAGGTATTTTTAAATTACGCTGTTCCGCAAAAAAAACAATGGGCGGTGTACTACGATTGCGAACTTGCCTCGAACTATGCTACTATAAGTGCAAAAGAACGACTTTTGTTCAACTGAAGAATATAACGAAAATAAATATTGTATATCTTGTGATGGTAGGATTCTTATGAAGAAATCCGTCTAAATAGGTACCACCGCAGTATTAGTTATTCTACCGTGAAGCAGTAGTGCGTAAAAATTACTGTGTTTCGGTTTAAAGGGTACTGATAGCATAACTACTAGGTATTCAGGACTTAATAACTTATGTCTCAGGGTGACGAGCGCACTGCGGTACCACAAAGAAATGGTCTGGATGGTATAGAATTTGTTATGGGCTGGCGTTGTACTAGCCAACAGGTGAACGATTTGCTCGTTTCGTCACTATCTTCCATGAAAAAAAAAAAACAATTTAGTCACATACTACAGAGAAGACGGTTGGGTACTGCTACCGGCTTGCGATGCTATAATTAATGATATAAAATTAACAATAATACAAAAATACCAATGTAAGACTTCACGACTCTGTAAATTCATTTGCAACCATCGAATAAAAAGTAATAATTACAAATTTAAGGTAGCTCGGATGATTCCTAGTCTAGAGGCCTCATCTTGATCTCCCCGTGACTATGAGTGCTATAATGCGTTCAAAACGTCAGTTAATGAATAGTCAAAAATCAAATACGATAAAATCTGTAAATTTAGTTTTATTCAATGAAACACAAATTGCCAGAATACTCAGTATTACTATAAGCAATAACAAATGTTAAACTAAATCGCATAATTTCGTTTTCTTATTGACATGCACCTTGTGTGCACTTTAATGGCTTGTGAGGCGCAGTAGCTAAGCCATTGGCTGATTTTTGACAATAATCGCATTTTAATTTATTGACATTCTACAGGGAATCCAATAACGTACAATGCATATACTGAATAGCTTTAGTTATAGATTAGAGAAAAATATTCGTCAGAAACTCCAATAATAAATGCGTTAATTTTATTAATGAACTGTGAAAGCGTCCCAGCGGGACTGGAACTGCAGTCATCAATTCGCCAGCCAAGCCTGCTGATTACGGCAACGCCTCCCTTCTAGGAGATCTAAGTCTAGCAGTGGAATATTAATAAGCTGATGACACCCAATTACGCCCCGTGACTGTCATAAAAGTCACAAAGGTAAATGAGCGGAAAGCCTTATGGCCTCCAATTGATGGCGGAACAATCATCAACCATCTTTATTATGACAGACTTAAATTATCCTGATCGGTGACGGACAGCAGCGCTTAAGGTGCGCAGTGTCTGGTACTGCAATAGCCAATCCGCCTGCCAAGCGTGGCGATTATAGCAAATTCTTTCAACTTGGGAGAGGCCTTTGTCCAGCAGTAGACTTCTACAGGATGTTGAAAAAAGAAGAATATAATAAAAAAGATGGTGAAATTATTTTAGTTTTTTTTTATAAATTGAAGCTCTAATACCAAATTTTAATCATATTGGTGGATCACAATTTATATTAGAAACATTTTTTTTTTTTAATTTGAACATAAAGTTTTACCATAAGTGTAAAACTTTATAAAACAAGGCAGTCATTTAATTTCAAAAACACCAATTTTAGCCCGCAGCAAGTAATTTCGATTTGGATAATATCTAGTCCTGCATAGTGCAAAATTGAATTCTATTAATATTGTAAAATCGGAGGAAATATCGTCTGTAAATTGGTTTACAATGCCAGCTCAAAGCGGTGAAGTTGTGCGTAAGAATACGCTGCATCCAATTGCTGCAATTGTTTTGTTCGTCATCCTAATTTAAGTCCATTACAAGTCCACTGCTGAACATAGACTTCCCCTATAGATGGCCACAAGTCACAGTCCTGAGCCACCTGCAAACTGTATCGATTTCCTGCAAAACCTTGCTGGTTATCAATCGATCCAGTGGCAGGTCACTCTACAATGCGTTTGACGGTATCTGGATGCCACTTAGCTTTATTCCGGATAGTATATAAAAGTACCATGTAGGATTTTCAAAAAAGCGTTATCGGGCATTTTGGAGAAAAAGACCATCACGGATCTACTTCATATTTCCGGTGTGACGTAGCCCGGGATGACGGAATTAAACAGCTTTTAAAGGACTAAGCAGTACTTAACGCGAATAAAGTAATTCTTATTCTAATTTTATCTCTAAAAGTCTCTTTTTTTCCAGCCGGTTTTAAAAGCTTTGCCATTCTTAAGCTATTGAGGGTCATTCTAATCTCACTTGTTTGACGTCCGGAATCTCACTGGAATAGTGTCTAGCATATTTTGCTCTTGGGTTGTTACCCAAACGACTGTGTGGCTCTAATGACGACGTGTACAGCTTTCCATAAAATCATTCTATCTTTTTCAAAATCTTCGGTCCGGCGCAAATGACGTCGCCGCTCTCGATCATCAAACTCAATCATTTTATTTTTCCGGTAGACAGATTGCTGGAAAATTCCTTGGGGCCATGGTTACTTTATCAGTACCGGTAGTATTGAAGTTTCGTAGGTTCCCAATGTTTACACAATACATAAATTAAAAGATCCGACTATCACCTATATATGATATTCAGTTTGACCACGGTGACAGCTTCCGAATACTGTCAGAAGTTTTCTAACATAGAGGCACTCACTCGTCCCAGCCTACTCACGCTGGAAGTAACGCTCATGCTAAAAGATTGGAGGTAGGCTAGGATGCAATGTCAGAAACACTGGACATTCACAACACAACCAGACGAGAGAACCAACAATTTATATTTTAGCAACAAATGTCGGCTTCGACAGGGACACAGGAACTGCGGATTTGAAGTCAAGTATTTTGATCACTAGGCCATGCGGTCGTCATTTAAAAGTAGACTCCAGTCTTAGATAGTCAACATCAAAGGATTTGCTCCTTATCATACCTTTAAATCACATGTTTTGCGTTTTGTTATTATTCATATTAAACAAATTTTTCCGGCTAAACTTTTTAAGGCCACTCGAGACATTATTACCGAAATGAAATTTTAATATCAAATTCCATATTCCTTCGTCGTGTTTCCTTTAAATTACACTCCGTGACGACGACTATGCGTGTGAATTGCAACTGCTGTTAAAGTAACTATTAGTGCAATAGGTTTTAAACATTTTGTTTTAATATAACATGATATTTTGCCTTTTTTTAATGATGCCACATGTTATCTACGAGTATATATAAACTTTTTTACATGCCCACTGGACAAACTCCTAAATTTGAATCAATATTTTAATAAACGTAAATGAAAAACATTTATTGGTTTTATATTCTCTACTAGTTAATACCCCGCAAACATTACAGTGCCATATGTGCAGTAATTACACTAGCTTTCATTTCCCTTCAGAGCGAAACACAGTAATGATAGCACACTACTGCTTTACGACGAAATAACTTTGCAGTGGTACCTACCTAGACGGATTCCTGCATAGAAATCCTACCACCAGTAAATTTATTATAAGTATAATAGTATAAAACTAAATAAATAATACAAACTTATTTTTTTATGATAAAAAATATATTTTAAGTGTGTAAATGTTCCCATATGCCAAATTTCATTAAATTCACTTCATCCGTTGGAGCGTCATTTAATGACTAACAAAGACACGTACTATCAAGTTTCATATTCATAACCCGTGTTTCCGAAATGAATGTGAGTATTTCTTCAGTCTTATCTAGCACGAGAACATAAGATGGTGATTGTCCTGATACTTCTGTAATAAATATAACCATTTAAAGTACGCGCTCCCTTCGCTTACTGTCAGTAAAATGCACGTAATTCCTTTTAATTTAATAGAAACTTGTCCGGGATATTAGTCTCACTTTTAATCTCTGAAATACCGTATTTTTAAATATTTAGGTTAATAAACATAAATATTTAAAAATGTGACGATGTGAGATGTGTCATGTTGACGAGCATACGAGTAGTACTCGTATGCTCGTCAACATGACACATCAGTTCTTAAGTCATATGCCCTAAAATTTCAGTGTCTTTCAAATCAAAAATGGTGTTGATACCACACCTAAACTTTTGTACATTATCTACCTATAATTATGTAAGTATTTTATTCTTTATTCTGTAGGATAACTTCTTCTTTGGGTAAAGGTTATAGTGGTCTTTTGTAGGAATCTGTCTATGTAGGTACCATTGCAGTGCCAACATTACTGTTACGGTAGCGTGTAAACAGTACAGTGTGTGTTTTGGTTTTATGGGTGACACAGATTTTGTTATGGGCAGACATTGCACTTACCTTCAGCAGAAAGTTTGGCTCATCTCGTGACGTTCTTCGATAATAAATTATATATTTTTCTTCAGTTTTCCGAGTACTACTCACATATCCCAACATGCATTCTTCTAGCAATCTTGTCCAACTAACGACTTTCTAAAAGAAATTGCCGAGAGAATTAAAACCTTACTAGGTTACACACTTACACATCTTGTTAATTCGTTTTTTATTGCTTGGGGTGCAATAAAGAATAAAAATAAATAGATCCAGTACAGTTATAACGCGGCGTATTAAGTTCTAAATGGCGCACTGGTCGTAGTCAACCGACATAAAATTATAAATTTAATTAATAGATACATTTTAAAAAAAATCATAACACAGCAATTTACTGTTACATATTCTTTTTATAAATTTGTCTATTTCTCACATTGATGATTTTAATTTTTGATATTTGAATTCAAATTATAGAAACTAATTATTACATTTAAACCTAAGCGCCATGTTTGTTCCTATTGAAGAAGTATTGTTTCAGTGATACTAGGAGAAAATTTGGTGTGGGTTTGCAGTTACGTCAGTAACGGGGTACTTTTTAGCAATAGCTAGTCTATCGTCATTTGCTCGTTCTAAATTAATCAGCATTATATCATCTCTACGTATAAATTATTTCTATATATCTAATGTCACAGTAAAAGAAAGCGCTTTTATGCTTACTTAACTTAAGTTAAGTTACCTTATAAAATGATTTTAATTGCTACGTTTCCACTACAGTTTAAAAATTAACTAGTAAAGTGTCAGTAGAGTCGTGGTAGCTCAGGAGAGCCGTGGTAGCTCAGGGGCTAGGCGCTCGCTTTAAATTTCATAGTATGCGAGTGACCTGAGTTCGATTCCCGGTGCCGGCACCA
>DWIA01000303.1:0-11605 GCA_018248195.1 Archon apollinus
GCGTTGCAGTGCCTACTTCAATTTATTTGTAATTGTCATGTTACCCACTAGTTGGCAGTAACAGTTTTTATTTATATCATCTGAACCCTGTAAGATATAAAAATGGAACAAACATGAAAATTGAAGTTAAAATTCCTGTTTTAATTCTTAATTTCTTCATTGAAATCCGTCAAGCCGTTTTAGAGCCTAATCGAGACTAACTTTTAGACAGACAGATAAACAAAAATTCTAAAAACGGTTATCTATGCTTAAGCGTCATATTAATAGCAGATTTCATTTAAATTTTGTTATTTATTATGAAATCACAGACAGACACTTAAATACCTTTACAAGTAAGTAACTTTATACTATATTTACATATTTTTGAAATAAATAATAAAAGAATAATCTGCAATGCATATTGTCAATTTCATTTAAAGTATCGTGGAGTGCATTTTAAAAGGCGAGTGGCTCTCTTGGGAAGAGAACCCTCAACTACGATAAGAGCGAACTCGATGCAGATATTGTAAAGGGATTGAACAACATCGATCAACTCATAAAAACTGTAGGAAAAGGAAACCACAAATTGAATTTTATAGAATTTTCATAAATAATCGATAAGGTAAGATAAAAGTGTTAATGTAGCCCCGGCTTCACTCGAGTAGATAGATACAAAAATATAAATCAGTACTTTATTTGGATAAATAGAACAACAACAATTCCTTACACAATTTGTTTTTTGTAGCGACAATTCTAATCGGCGGATATTTAGCTGGCCAGGTAAGATATTAGGTTGTTTTACCTAATGATTGACTACAATAAACATGTATAAATGGAATAAAATTAATTTGCTAAGATCCGCATGCAAAATATGAAATGGTGAGTATTACCTAGTTTTTGAAGAATACCGCCCGCCCTCCCACAACAGCGTGTACAAGCAAACTAGTACCACCACCAGATGATAATAATAATATTTTATTTTTAGCTTTCTATAGGTGAAATATTTTTTTAGGTCGGTTACTTATTTTTTAGGTTTATGCATTACAAATAAACGAATATACAAAAGTCACATCTTTTCTCTTTTATTTATATTAGTTCAGAAGGCAAGGTCAAGGTTAAGGGCAAAAATAAGTAACTCAGATCTACTGGTCAAACAGCTTACAACTTAATATAATAATCTTTAATAATAATTTATCTGTCTGATCAAATAAAATTTTAATCTACTAAAACTTTCGAATGGAAGTGAATAGGCACTTTGTAATCTAAAGTAAGCTCGTTTGGTGTGTCCTAAGCGATGAGATTATGCGCTGTAGATCGTGGATTCGATTCCAACGCGGGTCAAGCATTTTAATGAGCTACATATAGTTGTCCCGGGTTTGAGTGTTTGTGCATGTGAAATTTATGTCTGTGAAACGCACCTACTATAAAGTAGAAGTTCCAGTATGGGTATCAATTTAAACGAAGTCGTAATTTGAACACCTCAGTTCCGAAACTAACATCGTCCAAAGTCGTGGCAACACAAGTATGTGGAATAGAAAATACGATTTGCACTCTAGCTAGAATTCCTATACTGGAATGTGTCGAGGTAGATACCACGGCCAGTTATTTTTCCGTCAAATAGTAATGTGCAAATATTACTCTGAAGGGATCGAATTTATTTCAGCTTATTACTAGGTCACTGTTGAACATAGGTCTACCCTAAAAAATGCCACAAAACACAGTCCTGAGCCACTTGCATCTGTCAACTTCAAGCAAAACCCTACAGGTCGTCACTGCATCTAGTGAGATTCGCCCCACACTGCGCTTACCGGTACGATGATGCCACTCAAGAACCTTTCTTCATCAATGGTTATCAGTTGACGGTATCTTTAAAATTGTCTTGCAATTTTAAGATCTGATTTACAACGTGCTCAATGGTGAAGTAAAACATCGTGAGGAAGCCTGCACGACTGAGGATTAGCAACTCCACAACACCCTCTCAAAAATGAAAGGAGGCCCGTGTTCAGCCGTAGGTAATTTGTAGGATGTAACTATATAGTTTTTTTTTTAAATATAAAGACTTAATAGAAGAAACCATATGATTTCGGATTGAAATACATGCATTGTACATGTATTAGAAGATTTTATATTTCATAGCAACTGTCGGTATTTATTTCAGTTGTGAAAGATTGTATGATTTCGTTCAATATCGTAAATATTAAATTTATGACCAGTTAAAGCTTCCATATTTTATGATAAGTACTCAGTTTTAATCAAACTATGCCCTTTATAATAAGCAACGAAGTAAAATTCAGTCCCGTTGTATCTTGTATTCTGCTGTGTGGGATCTTGTTGTCTCTCCAAAGATTGAGGGTTTTGAGTCTTATAGCTGCTACGCTGCTTCCTGTTATATGTGGATGTGAAGCGGTGGCAGATCCAGCATGACCTCTGAGGCCGCTGTGGGTGTGGTTCTCATACAACCCGTTGCGGCCTACATGCTAGCCTTTGACATCTTTGGAGTACTACATACCGAAAAACAGAAGTGTTTGGACACTACTGGAATGCGGCAAAATACCCACCTAGACGAATTTCTGCATAGGAATCCTATCACCAGTACTTCTTTGTATCCTTTATTGATTTTGTTTCTAAAACTACACTTACAAAATGAATATCATTAAAATAATGAGTGGAATATTAGTTTCGATTATCAAGTTATAAGTCTGGATCATCGTCGCAGAGTTGCCTCTATTTCCTATTTATATTTATTTTCTATTTTAGTTTTATCTTAGGGAGTGTGCGCCGTGTCTGCACTCTGTGATTCTCCATAATCTCCCTTTTCACTTCCACCACTGGTAGATAAGGCTAACAGAAAGACTTCATTCTTTTGTTATTGAAGTCGTTTTGTTACGAAAGTACGAGTACGACAAATGAACAAAAAAAGTAAGACTTATGAACGTAGTACGGATAGTTTGATTATATCATTTGAATGCGTCTGCTCAACGAATGTAGAAGCATGCTCTCATTCAATTAATTCTTAAACAATCCACAGCAACTTTTGGTATGTTAAGTGACCTTAATGCACACGGAAGACTTAATTATGAAACCTTACGCATTACCTATATCTATATCACCATACAAAATAGATGTATGTATTCCTCGACCACTACCGATTTGTTTTCTGTCTTATGATACTTAGGTTGGATTCCTAAACAATATTAACAGTTGTACAGATAGTTGTTTCGGGTCTGTATGTTATGAATGTGAAATGAATATCTGTAAACGCACCCACGATATAGAATAATAAATGAGGAGCAACGCTTTCTAAAATAAACACCATTAAACTGGTGTGTCCTTTAGTCACACTTATATACAAATTATTACCACGTTATTATTAAAAGCTGTACATAGGTATCCACCATGGGAGGTTGGTTGTCAAAGTTGCTAAGATTGATTGGCAGAATAGGTAATACTATGATCTAAATCCGTTGATCAAAAAGATAATGCTTCCGATACCCGTCAAGTATATACATAGTTACTCTGAAGTCACTCATGCAAAGTGGTTGTCCGCTCTGCCTACTACGAGTATGTTGCAAACATTTTACCTTTGCTTAATAGTCGAATCTATTTTTTTTTCGGTAAAAAGCTTCCATGATTTGCATACATTAAATATATTATATATTAACGAATTTTGCGTTATGCAGCTGTTATTACGGCCTCATTGAAGTATGTTAATACATAAACCGCGACCATCTAATTTGCATTTAGACAACCTGGTATAATGCGTAACATTATTACGTTTTCATCAGTGGCGTTAAAGCGTATTAAAAATTAAAATTCATGGTGCACTCGTTTTAAGTCCTAGTTATACTGAGCTTTAAGAATTTATTATTGCAAAAGGTGCATTCTAAAATTAATCAAAATATTGAGCATAAAGATGTGGAAATATTTCTTATTATATACTTGCAAGTCCCGTGGCTACAGTCAAAGCGATATGACGTTATGTAACATATCGCTTATCATAATTACTTCTCTCCGTTATATAAAACGGTTCTAGTTGACAAAAAACATCTTAATTTCAGTTGAGAATGTGGCTGGGTTATACCATCGGCTTGAGATCCTGTAATTTTAACAATTAAACTCAAAGCCAAACTTGCCACAAGAAGGCTTGTTTAAAAAAAGTTATTAATGACCTTGGCGCTGATTATATAGGTATTGCAGATTATTAAACACTTTACTAATGCTGAAGTTTACCTGAATTGATTGCGATAGAAGTCATGATAAGATAGTTTTAAAATTGTGGATTATTGCAAAATATAATTATACATTTATTGTTTCAATTATATTTTGCAAACAGTTTAACCATAGTAGCTTCCGGCAGCACCTGCTGATGTTCCACCTCAGCTTTACAAAAATTTAATTAAATTACAGTCCTTGTAAAGTCTTCAACAATGAAACTAAAGGCTGTTACTTGTTAGCATATTTACTTAATAACGTCGAAATATAATTAATAAAATAATGTAATTTTGACATTTGCGTGCAAATAATTTCCAATAATGGTAGCAAGTTTAAAATTGGTATAATTAATTCAAAAAAATTATAATAAAATGAATGCTACTAAATCGTTAAGCTATAAAAGTTAACCGCCCGATAAATTAACCTGGCATTTATTTTATGATAAGGGAAAACGGATTATAATAAATTTAATTTTCAGTACATTAGTATTCAAGCTCTGAAACTAATATCATCACACTTACTGAAATTACTTTCTTAATGTCAGCTTTGCTATGCAACCCTTTTGTAATCAAACTTACGGTGCAAAGTAAATGCAGAGATTAGTTTCTGAAGTAGTTTGTGATTTTTTTTATTGAAGTATGTTCAATAATCCGTGATCATAACGTTGATTGTTACGCAAGATGTCATACTAGCCTTAATATGTTATGTGTGGTGTGTAATTGACATAATACGCAATAAGCAAGAGCTATTAAAAAATCGGTCAAGTGCGTGTCGGGCCACGACCAGTGTACCTGTTTTACCCAAGTAACAACTTCGTTTATATATTGTTCAAAGAAATTTAGACGACTCTAAGTTCATTTTGACAAGTTGGTCGACTATTACTCGTTAACCAGTAAAGCCTCCTTGGCTGTGATAGTTTTCCTTTTAACTTCGTCATATATATACAACAATTTTGCTGGCAGCAACAATTTAGCTGGCATAGAGACACTTGACTTTAACAAACGGATTCCTGAATCGAAAAATCGTTTGCACACATCCGCAATATTTTTGAAAGAGCTGTCCAACGACAACTCCCACCATGAGATAGACCATAAAAATAATCGTCCGTTTTACCTGTAGAGGTACCCTAAATTTTATTTTTAAGATTTTATTTTATCACTTTGTCGGCGTGATTAATATGTATACTCACGCTAAATTAGACCATTCTAGTACTAAGAGTCTCTGAGCTAAGCAGCGAACGTACGGAAATGGCGAAATTATAACGGTTCCTTGTTGGCTAAGGAACTATAGAAAATGAACCATATATTATGTGAATAAAAATCTATAAATAATAAGTATTACGGCAAACAATTTATATATATTGCCTTATAGAGTTCCGACTTCGTCATATGGATCTGTTGCCGATGGCGTGGGGGCCTGCAGACATGCGTAACCATGGGCTCTGCTACGACTAGGCGAGACCAGATAACTAGAGGGAGACATACTCCCATGCCACTGACGACTGTGACTTAAACTAGTCAAATTACAACTCTGTGCATTTGTCTCAAGTAATTAATTTATATTTGACTTTCTTTCCAGACTAGATTAAATCACCGGCCTACTGATGTATGGTCGTAAGTAATTTAATTATCTTTAATTACACTTGCGGTTGTTGTATTTTGATGGAACTTAATTTTCGTTCACTAATATTTCGGAGTAAAATGCCACTTATACATTATGTTGGTATTGGTATGTTTATTTTTTAATTATCAGATATCTTCTGGTTACACATAATTAAGGTATTTAGTTTTAAGTGTCGTTTTTAAAATTATATAAGATTCGTATGCGGCGATAACCGTAGACCCAGTTTCTTTACTGAAGAAAGTGACAAGACGAGCATATCGTGCACCTGATGGTAAGTTAAACGGCTGCTTACAACAAATGCTGTGTTACCCAGAACATTTCTATGTGGCGCGCCACTACGCTCGTCTCCTTTAAATATTAGTTCTTAAGTCCTGTATGCTCAGTAATTTCACCAGCTATCTCTATGAAACTACATCTTAGCCTACCTCCGATGTTATTGCACGAGCGTTAAATTAGATTATAATCAGAGTTAACCAATAGGGAAACAGCTATTCCTTGAACACCTATAAGTGACTTATGAGTATGAGTGATAAGTTTTAGAATTGGAAATTTTATTATGATTTTACTTAAAATTGCTTAAAAATATTAAAAAATGTTTTATTTGCAAAATATACATTTATTCTATTACAAAAGAATTGTAATGTTATGACGAACATATAAAAAGATTTCCGCACAGCGGGCAGCTTTCATTCTATACAAAGCACCATTCGAATATTATTATTCATTGACGCTGGGAAAGGTTCGACAATGATATATTACGTCAAATCATGGTGATACATATGTTAATGGTCATATTTTTCTCACACGCCTCGTGGCAAATTGTTTTGTGAATAACAAGCATTCATTGTGGTGACTCGAACCCTCGCCTCGCTGAAGTTATTTTCTTAAGTTTACATAATATCATTTTAGTAGATTTAACCTGATGGTAGGATTCCTACGCAGAGATCTGTATAGGTGGGTGCTACTGCAGTTGTAGTTATTCTGCCAGTGTAGTGTACAAACACTACTGTGTTGTGACTGATAGCTAGTGTGATTAGAGGCCAAGATCTGTTCTGTGTGATGATCACTGTGTTGTTCTATACTGAAATGTTCTGGGTAATACATCAAGTTATAGGAGAAGAAGTTGCACTAACCGTCAGGAGAATGAATTCCTGGTATCGTGACTTTCTTCCATAAACGAAAAAAATACAAATGTAAGTTAATTTGCTAAGATTCGCAAGCAAAATTTCAAAACCTCCGAAAGAATCAGCCAAGGAGTCACGTCACCATTTAGTCCCGTAGCTATCGTAAATTGCCTAGAAATTCTGTCGTAAGAGTGGATTGAGGGAAATGCCTAGAATATATTGTACATTATCTGTCGTAAGAGTCGATTGAAGTAAATGCCTAAGAAATCTTATACTGTATCTGTCATAAAAGTCGATTGAAGAAAATACTTAGAAAACATTGTACAGTATCTGTAGTAAGAGTCGATTGAGGGAAATGCATAGAAAACCTTATACAGTGTCTGTCATAAGAGTCGACTGAAGTAAATGCCTAGAATATCTTGAAAAGTAGCTTGAGAAAAAGCATGTGAAATCTTGTACGAGATATAATCTACAGTATGAACTGTGCCTATCTATGTACTTTGTTGGTGTGGATTCTTTGGACATCTTGCGCACTTATTATTTGGTTGGATGATAAAATTACTTAGAACAATCTTAGTGTAGCCTACAAATACGTAACATTTTATTTTTTTTTGTTCATTTGTTTTGACATAATATTGTCATGACATAATATTTTAGAATGTTCTAATAACGAAGTGTAACATTACAAACGGCTAAACTAGACGACTTGAACTGTATTGACCAGCATTGTGTATTGACCTATATTGACCCGAACTATATTGACCTACTCAAAGGCAAATAAAAATTATTTGGTTTTACTGATAGCTCCGTTTTTTTACCGTAATTATTCCGTTCGCATATTGTTAATTTAATCCATGTAGTGTTGCCATAACGATTGATAGTTAACTTAACTTAATAACACTTTCTTTTCTTATTTTTATGAAAGAGAACAAAGTTAATTGTACCGCTTTGTAAATATAGAAATGCCCTACGCTGAAAGAGTAAATACAAGGCAATACGCACCACCGAAATTAAGAGCACAAGGTGTGTTTCGTCCCATAACGAAGCATTATCAAGTGACTTAATATAGTCTTTACGTTTTATGTGTATATTTTATTAATATATATGGATAGGAAATTTAGCATAACTTTTACAGTTAGTGAATTTTTCACGCAAATATTATTAATTTTAAGTATTTTTTTTACAGTAAAAAGGTATTTTGACGCTGAAGTTTACAAATAAAGGTTCGTTTTCTTGTTTTGATACTTGACACTCTTACAATGAGTGTGCTAAATAAAGGTTACCGTAACTGCTGAGATTCTGAACAATTGACACTCGAAACAATTATCTGCACCTTATACAAAAGTTATTTCACGCGGGTATCGAACATGCGACACGTTGCGCAGTAGCCAATAGCTTAGTCACTGTACCAACCTCGCCGTATATTGTAATTAAAGAAAGAAACATTAATTTGATAGAAATTATAACTATCAAAAAATAATAAAAACCATATTTTTCATAATAAATGCAGCATTATTCTGCAGTAAACCTGACAGCGCTCGGTTACAGATGTGACAGTTTACATGCTTGTGTATTTTAAAATGGTTATTAAATTAATTATTTGCATTTTTATGTTCATAAATCACATAATAAAGAATAATAACTCAAATGCGATATAAGTATATTTTCCGACTTTTATTATAACTTTAGTGAACAAGAAACAAAGAAAGGTATTTCATGTTTGATCCTTACGTTTTGATTATTAATGAATTTCGTCTGTACTAAATTGATACAAAAAGCTTTTCTTCGAACAATTATGTTAAATGTGTCTATAGAACGACATATTATCACAGCCAAAAAAGAGACATTAGAAATTGCGATGTTATTACAAACTAGTTTAAGCCGTTTCCTGGCTATAGAAATTGAAAGATATTTGTGATATTTTCACCGCTAGGGGAAATCTGATTATGGCCACAATGATCCTTGCTTAATCTTAAATATATAAAAAAAAGAAACATCTTTTTCGTTAGTCTCATTGTACGAACGGATTATGATTGAGGATTACTAAAGCTATTGAAATGATTTTTTATAGATAATAATATAATAACTGTGGAACCTACTTTCATCGTGTTTGTTGCACCGTTCCAAAAGAGCAAATTTAAAAATCCACCGGTTCCAACAAAGTCGCAGCTACATCTAGTATATAACAATACAACGTAGACAATAAAAAATAGGAATATAACGTTTGTGATTTAGGTATTATTTTGTGTGGTTGTTAAAAAATGTTTGCCTTGTTAGGCTTAAAGAAGATCAACATTGCTTTAAAATCATTTCAAGCTATCTTGGTGATATATATCGCCATCCAGTTCATATTTTGACTTGAAGAGATGTTGAAGTGAGTAATATTTTATTTATTTAACGTTTTAACTATGCGTAAATTCACTTTATGGCATATAGTACAGTACGAGATATTCCGTTGTCAAGCAGTGGTTTACAAACATTATATTTAGGTTTGATGAACACTGAAGCTAGTGTAATTGCAAGACATATGCGACTCAAGTACATACATACGAGTGACGCCCGTAGTATGGTGCTACAGAGGAATTTCCAACACAGAGTTGTGGATGACATGTGGATGAATCTTACAGCTCGGCGTGGTACTTTGGGTGAACGAGTTGCCGTTTTCCCGTTACAAACGTTCATAAAGAAAAAGTCATCTTAAATCTAGTATGAACATTTGACTGGTGGTAGGATTGCTATACAGGAATTCGTCTAGGTAAGTACCACTGCAATGCCAGTAATTCTGTAGTCAAGCAGTAGTGTGCAAACATTTGACACTGATAACTAGTTTAGTTAGAGGTTATATGAGACTTGAGGACTTCAGTCCTGTAATTACCCTCTCAGAGTTATTATAGCGCCGTGATGCCACAAGTCTTATGAGCAGGCGTTGCACTTGCCATCAGGTGAATGATTTTGCTCATCTCGTCACTTTCTCACAGTTCGTCACAACAAAAAAAAATTTGATTTATTACATTACTGGAGGTAGGATTCCTATGCAGGAACTCGTCTAGGTAAGTACCACCACAGAACCAGTTATTCTGACTTAAAGCAGTAGTGTACACCCATTAAGGTGTCAGAAATTGTAAAAGAAGTTTAGATTCGGTTATAATAAATGCTTTTGCGTCAAGAGTGAGTGGAATTAAAAACTGAAATTTTGCAGAAGTTCATTAATAATTACTCGGCGTTTTGTGGCAGGGGTCAGAAATTATGGTTTATTACTCATTTAAGGTTCCCTACAGCAGTTAAAGTTTTAGAAATCATAGTTTATAACAAAACATTATTTATGACTATCATATGAAAGGGTTTTAATATTGCATTATAATTAGACAGATGACGTTACATAAAATGCACAATATAGTTTAATTTAGGACAAACTGAAGATTAAACTGTTGAATTGTTAAATTGTTGTAAGCGCTGGGTTGTTTAATTGTTCCGGTTAAAGTAAATTATTAATAAGACATTCGAACGTGAATTGTAATAAAATTTGAAGATTTATTATTTGTAAGAATTTATTAATTTTATCCAGAATGAAAATAAATTTTTATCTAGTTAAAGTGATATATTGTTGCCACCACCATGATCGACTTGTTATTGACATAATTCTTTCAATAGCTGTTATTAAACAAAGAAGAAGAAAAACGTGAAAAAGTTAAATTAAATCTAATAAATATTTAATAATGTTAAAAGACGATACTTTTATGCGTATTTTCAGATAAATTGACTGTGGTGTTTAATTACTATTTTTTTTTAATATACATTAACTTTAATATACATTACCTTTAAATGAAACAATCATGTGTGCAGTGAAATATTTAATTGGTGAGTTTTAAAATATATTTTGAATTATTAAGTCAGCCTGGGGTCAGCTAATCCATGCTTTAGAATATATTTTCTGTAGAATTCTTTACGGACAGTAGTGTTGGTATCTAAGGCTTCTTTTGTATGTTTTGTCAAAATTTCAGTGGCTTTGTTGGGATTTTTGACGTCTAAGATGCTAAAGAGATCTGTCTTTCGGAGATTAATGATAGCGTTTTCATAATTAATTACTTTTTTAAATTTTCATGATTTATTATTTTTAGGTAGTGTCAGATTTAATAAGACAGGGTAGTGATCTGTTATAAGAGTTCGGATTACCAATGTTTAAGCATTAAGATTTGTTTAGAACTACATGATCTAGGTAGTTCAATTCACCTGTAGGAAAACAACATGTGCTGGCAAAAGGACACTCAGCAAGGAGATTGAGGTGCTGGTCGCTTCTCCGGTCATAATTAAAAGGTTTAATTTAATAAAACTAAATTAAATTGATATTTACGGATTTTATCGCGTTTATTTTACTACTATTCATTTCCAGACGTTTCGAGTGCGTAACAGCACCCACGGGGGACTGAGGTGTCAGACGTCAAAATGTCATAGTTAATCCAGGCTACCTTCAGCTTTTAATTATTTGTTTTTAACAAATTTTGAAAGAAAATTACTTTACTAAGATCCGCATGCAAAAACGAAAAATGGTGTATATTACCTAGTTTTGAAGAGCACCGCCCTCCCTCCCGCAATAGCGTGCACAAGCAAACTATTACCACCACCAGATACCCTTCACCACTACAACACTACCACTAGGCAATACACAC
>DWIA01000304.1:0-11602 GCA_018248195.1 Archon apollinus
AAAATAATTAGCTAATTATCTCAACAGAATTTAAAAACACCTTTATGTTCTCAGTACATTCGTGCACATGTTTTTTTATTATAGTATTATAATATTAAACAAAAATAACAAAAATCTAACTAAATACGATTACAATGGAACTCAAAACACAAATAATGTATGAGTTAGGTAAATATTTAGATTTAACGCAATTAAAAATCAAGAGTAGTGTTCTAGTACTGAAATAGCAAACAGCTCAGCTACGTGCGCACGCAATATACTTCGTAACGCATACAGAGCAAAGGCACTTACATTCGTTAGGAATAGGTATTATGAAGATTATATATTTAAACTATACATAAACACAGCATTTTTCTTAGTGAATTATTAACTGATAAACAACATCAGACTCGTTGTAAATATACTCGTAACATTACTAAAGTTAATACACTCCGCGTCACTTGATTACTCTCATATAAATTACAACAAAAAAATTGATACGAGTGTAATATTAAAGGCCGTCATACTTATTACTGTGAACTATTATTTCGAAACATTCAAAATAATGAACCGAATTCTTCGCACAGTCAGTTGCGCTGCGTGTTAAGTTCAACTTGTTGTTGTAACCTGTCAATACGTGCGTCACTTCTTTACTCTCAGTAGTTTGAAAAAAGTCAAAGATAGGCGTAGTTACATTAAGTCAGTCATTTGCGATCTGTCAGCGCAAGAGAATAGTGGTTTGTCATTTTTTAATAATCGTTGTAATAAATAAATAGTAATGGGACGAAGTAAAACATTATCTTTGGAAGAAATTACAACTATTAATAAACTGAAACAAGAAGGCTACTCGAACCGGTATATTGCTAATCGAACAAATAGAAGTTCAAGGGTGGTTAATAGTTATTTAAGAGATCCAAAAAATTACGGGAAAAACAGAAAAGGATGAACTAAAATGGCGACAACGTTGAGAGAACGTCGGTTAATTCTTCGAGCGGCCTCAAACAGCACCTTATCTGCAAGGGATATAAAAAATAATGCACAGACTAATCCGCTATGTAAGATTATGGAGCGTAGAAAGACAATTGATCTATGCAGTGAACGACAAATATGAATTTCGCCAATAACAACCCACAAAGGATCTCCTGATTCATACTTCAATGGGTCAAAGCCTCAAGAATTGTGGCACATCTAGAGATTGCAATCATTAGCCGATGACAGCCTTTAAAAATGAATACGTTGTTGACTTGTTTTGGACCTCGTCATAACGTATCATCTGGTGGTATTGAGGCTAAACATTTTGACATAAGCTACAAAACATCTTTAGGAGTGGCCTATGTTAAGCAATACACTTGATAATAGTAATTTTAGAACCTACTGATAAAATTCTTGCATCGGGATGCCTTAAGGTTAGTTTTATAATTATAACATTTATTTTATTGTTTTGCTATTCCGTGTAATTAATAACAATAAAACAGTTATTTAAGATCACGTCTCATCTCGTACGTTTTGAAAAAGTCGACAGAGGTGGCAGTACCTTTAAAAACGTCGTCTAAGGTGAGAAGAGATTATTGGTATATTAGTGGTATATCCTCGGAAGATGCTTATCTCCAGCAGTATAATACACAACATCTAAGGAAACATTTTGTTTATTTAATTTTTGATACCATATTTGGCTCTAGTAATGTCTGTGAGTATTGTATTCTTGGTCTTAAGTTGATTCGCTAGATGGCGTTATTTGCCAAATTCAGTTGAGAGAATTTAAGTATTTAACTGCTCCTTAAGAAAGCAATTCATTAACATCGTTAAAATTTTAGAAAAAAAGTGATTTCGTACAATTTTTATTTAGAAAACTCTTATAATGCTCTACTTTTATTTATTTATTTGTAATGTGAATTACATTGGATAACATTATAATGATTGTTCGTCACATCAGCCAATCTCGGCAAGTAAATCTACTAATAATAATAAGTTACATATAATTAATAAATAATTAATGATGCCGCTGAGAGGAAGCGACGACAGAGAATCGGCAACCGCATTTCATCCCGTGGGTGTCGTAAAAGTCGACTAAGGGAAATGCCAGGAAAATCGCATGGCCTCCGTTTGATGACGGCATAACCATCTCTGTTTTGTTAGACCTAAATTATCCTGACCGGTGACAGGCAGCAGCGTCTAAGGTGCGAGGTGTTTGAAACTGCGATCGCCAATCCGCCTGCCAAGCGTGGCGGTTACGGCAAATCCTCCCGACTTGGGAGAGGCTTATGTCCACCAATCGATTTTCCTATCTATATTTTAACTATTCTTTAGAAACAGTCCTTAGGCTTTTTTTTAGATCGAATTTGTTGAAGTTTCTTTATATTTTTTAACAATTTCAAGAATGTGTAATGTGTAATGCACTTTGAGTTTTTGAAATTCTGGCCTACATGATTCGTATGGGACCATATTACACATCGCACGTAAGCACGTTTTTGCTCAATAGTATTTGTTTAAATTAAAAGAATTTTCCCATTATGTAGATACCATAACTGAGACACACACACACCATAACTGAGTACTGAATAAACGTTGCAGTAATACACCGAAAGAGCAGTTTGAAGTGATGCCATGTTGGTAAGCCTTCGCAATACATAGAAAAATCGATCTAATTTATTGCTTACATTCTCTGTATGAGGTTTCCAAGTACAGTGGCTGTCAATATGTTGTTTCTGGCATATACTAATTGCTGTACCCGCATAATGTACATTAATGTTTCTTTCTTACTTTCTTTACTTTCATTGGTGTTCTTTATTACTTTTATAGGCGCAGAATTGTATGATTTTTTTTTAATTACATTTATGTTGAGGTTTTTTATATTTTAGCCTTTCTAAGAAGTGTGACTTATGTCATATTTAAATTGTTAAATGGTGGTGAGATTACATGATGACAAAATAATCTAGATATTATCCGAAAAGTATATCAATCATTTCTTTGTTACTTCTAAAAGATCAATTATATTTATCAAGAACAACAATGGTCCAAGCACGCTGCCTTGTTTTACACCACAAGCATTCGCACCTTGCATTCTGATCTATATAACTAGTCGGATTATAAGTTCTGTCACATCCTTCTTTAATTTAAATCCGAATTGTTTTTTGTTCGCGCTATTTACAAGTACAGTTCAAGCTATTTTACATTAATTTTTTCGTATTTTCAATGGCTTTACTATAGCAGTTTTAGTAGTTTACTTTTGTATCTCTAGTGTACAAGTTCTTTTTGTAGTTATAAGTTTTATTTAATGAATGTGTTATCTGTTTACTTGATAAAACTAGTCAAAATTCATTGCTTGTCGGTTCTTTGAATTCTTGTGCCATGATAATGTACATATGATACCGTACACCGAACTGCTTTCAACAATTTTTTGAGCTTTATATGCAGAAGTTCACATCTTAGCGAAATACCATAGCACCGTAAAATATTCGAAAACGGCAACACTCACTCGTGTTTACCTTTTCTAATACGCTGTACCGCATGTTATATCAAAAGATAGGGAGTCATATACACGAGACTACCCGACCAAAAAATTAACCATTGTGTTGCAGAAATTGTGGTTTTGGCTTGGATTTGACAGAAACTTGTCAAAAAACAGTGGCTTAGACAGGGACGCTGATCACTGTGCCCCGGAAACAAGGACCATTGTCAAAAATTAGGTATTATCTACGCAATCTTGGAATACTCGAAAAGTGTAGATAAATACAAATGACGTTTTCTCCATCTTTAGGTTAAAAGTATTCCTAATCTGCTTATAGATAGTACATTTGCTTTTTTCGAAATGTCAACAAATTTAACGGTTTATAAATTTAAAACCGGGAAAATTACAATAAAAAAAACTCGTTTAAGTACTGCAGTCTTATTTATTTTATCTTTTGTCTTTACTTTAACTTATAAAGGTACATCAAAACACACACTGTATAACAAATAGATTTGGAAGATATGTAATAGTCCAGTGATTCAACATGTTTAGGCGAAGATAAATAAGTTTATTGCTGTGCCCTTACCCACTTATTCGAACTGATATGTGATTTGTAGTTATCCAAAGATACCAATTACATACCAAGCACGACCAAAAGGAAATCACTTTCGTTAGTATTGTTACCCAATTACCAGTAGGAAATGAAACCTAAATAATCTATGTCAAACAGATACTTTTATCTGAGCACAAAACACTTCTAACACGTACATATGTTAACGTGAATCTAAACGCCGCGTAGATAAATATTAATATTGTCATTGTTTATTTTATATTACTTTTACGTATAATATTTTACAAGAATACTAGAAAGCGAGTTACAAAAAACAAAAGTTTTTGAGATTAAAGATTTAAAGCACATTACTACAAAATTCTGAGCGGAAATTAGAGTTAGTTATTTACGTTAAGGTATAAGTTAACAGCTATTTTAAATGTATATTACTCGCCAATAATCAAATCATAAATTTAATATTATTTACTTTCATTAGAGCTAACATGTATTGATATAACTCACGACCATTTCATTAGTCCATTTTTCTCAGAGCTACATTAAACATTAATTACCCTCTTATAGTTTACTATATAATTATTTATAATCTCTATGTTTGATTCGGAACAAATCGTAGAATTTATGGGACAGTTATTAAAACAGTTAAGCGGCTTATAAAAAAAATCTAGGTTACGTAACTATTTACATATTTACAAATATTGCCGCGAATTACTGTAAAAATATTTATCTACTATTGAAATGTTGAGAACAATAAAAAGTATTTCAATGTCGTATAATCAATAATATGATATTAATTAAAAATACATTGATCTCTAAAACGATCCATTTGATGGTAAAAGAAAACTGATAAAAATCCAGTGTTTAAAAAGTTCTCTCAAAGTTGATACTTTTATAGTTATGTTTATAAATTATTGTTTTTCACATCCATGCTTTTTTATTAACGTTACAATTCTTCAAAAAGATGAAATTTACAGTATATATCTAAATAAATAAAATTAAAATATAGCACTAAAAACTTAGTAATGGCAACACGGGATTTTTTATATTAATGACAATTAGAAAGAACTTGTAAAGATGCATTAAAAATAAAACATTTTAAAAATATTTTATAGTCACGATCATTTATGTTGTATAAATGATCGTGACTATAAAATATTTTTAATTTAATTATGGCACTGTTTAAAATATATAATCGTAATTAATTTTAATATTAGTACGTAATAAAACCATTTAATTAATAAAAAACTACAAAACATTTGTATTAAATAAAAAAAATCTAGAATAAATGTTATGTTAAATACTTTTGAGTAGTATTTACTTTATTATGATGCAACATAATCGCTTTACATTTTAGTTATCAGAAAGTTAATAAAATAATGAAACGAAATAATATTGTTTATTAATTTTACGGAATGTTTTCATTAAAGCTCAACAATTATTATTATACCTTGACAGAACATTAACTAATTACGTAAAATACATTGTTTATTAGAAATTATGAGTTTATAATTCGTTTTGAGCCGAAGAGTGCCCGCCACGCTGCTGCAGTGCGGGTTGGTGACCTTTAAATATTGTCAAAATATTTTTCACTTCTAAGACATGCAGGTTTTCCCGTGACGATTCTTCCCCTGAAAACTGAAACTGACAATGTTTGTCCGGTCGGAACCGAAGATGGAACCCTGGTTGCACGTCGTAATTTAAAATTTAAAGCGAAAGCCCGGTCCCTGCACTACAACGGCTCAAAAATGAAAGAAGGCATGTGCTGAGCGGTAACAAATTTATAAGCTGTTATTTTAACATCATGCTTTTCTTATTATTTTATTCCTACTTATATTTAAATAGGGGAACTATTACATAGTAACCATTCTACACTCTATAAAAATAATTAGCTAATTATCTCAACAGAATTTAAAAACACCTTTATGTTCTCAGTACATTCGTGCACATGTTTTTTTTTATATATTTTTGCCATCAGTTACCTCTGATATAATCCGAGCACCGATTCAATAAAGTTAAACAATATTAAATCTATTTACATCTAAATCTATCACGTAACATAATATGGCAACAATCTTTTTTGGTTAAAGATATGATTACTCTCTGTGTAAGCTTTATTTTCCAATCAAATTTAAAATGTACATAAAAAAACTACACAAATAATTATGCCACAAGAAACTAACATGTAGATTGTGGTCTCATCCTACAACCACCCAAGTTAGCCTCCACTCTGAGATTTCAACTCAAGAATACGGCTAATGGCAGACGATCAGTAAATCATCAAGGAATATGGAGGTTAGCCGTAATACTCGATAGATAGTCATATAATCGATAGATTTTCTGTTGACGATAACACACACACACCAGTATTGTCTAAGGATAGCTCAATTAGTTGTTAAACTTAAAAAATGCTAATAAAATAATCAGCACGTGGAAATAGATATGTATCAGTAGGTATATTTATAAACGTATAATTACTACTACAGAATATAAAACTAGAAAATAATACTTTTTTTATTTTCCTACCAACCGATAATTACTGGAAATTGACACAATGCCACTCTGTATAAAATACAACATGACAACGTATTAAGATTATTCACAATGCCGTATCATAGTCATAGGTCGTATTGGTGTTTTGAGGTTTAAATATCTCCCACTAGATTTAACACTGGAAACACAACCACGTAGACCCGTGTAGAGTGCTGCTGGAAGTCCAAGCGGCAACGAAGGAGAACCTCCTTTATGAAAGAAAAATTATTTGAAATTATTAGTTTTACACGGACGTTAGTTTTTATTTAAAAGCGACATTTAAATAAAAACTATAACTTTATATGCAGTTTAACAATTTTGTTAACCGATGTGAATACAAAATCTCTTTTACTACAACGCAAAAAAATCTTACCTATCCATAATTTGGGATTTGATTTCGAGGGCACTAAAAGAGATTGTGAATACCCTCTAACAGGCGGCGTATCATCCACTTGTAACATTGCTAGTCTCTTCCGCCGCCTCACCGTTGCTGTATGCCACAGTCCATCGTCTACTCGTAGTTTTGATTCGATAGACTGAAACCAGTCCTCATGAGACGCTAAATTCATCTCCTTCACATCAGTGTCCGTGTAAATAAGTTGAAGTCGCCCATCGCTAAGACCAAGACCAATGAAGTCACGTGGGCGTATTCCGATCTTCCGTCTCCACAACAAAAGGCCTGAATCATTGTCAGTCCGGAACTTGATTTCGTATCGAATACCGCGAATATCACGGTTCCTAAAATAATATTAAAATAATAATGAATTAATAATACATAATCATACCAGACTATATAAAATGTAATGGAACGTGGAACAATAAATTAAACTTACAAAGTGACTGTATTCTGCGAATAAATGTATAAATGTGACCCTATTGTATACCGTAAGTAAAGTAATATGTTATATATATATATTATATTTCATATAACTGACCTAACTACTGACAAGACTAAATTAATGTATATTTTATTCGTACTTTTTATGTACCATATCACTGTGATATATTTTATATTTAATCCCATATATGTTAACACTAGTCAGTGACGTACCTATGAAATAAAGAAGGAATGAAACACGACGTCGCAGGATCGTGCAACCATTCGACTACTGTCATAGACCATCTAGTACAAGCGTTGACGCTTAGTGGGAATGGTTATCATAAATATTAGTAATATAAATAGCATTGCTATTATTTAAAAAAAAATATTAATGTGTTACTCAAAATATATCTCCCTTATGTAATATTTTATATACAAGATACTCATATTTTGATGTCTTTAAAGTGACTAAAAACTTTTATTGGCTGTATTATGTAAATTTATTAAAATTAAAATAGTAAAGAAAGTACATTTTACCTAATCTAATTTACAGCACAGGATTTTTTCTTAAAATTAAATTAGTGAAATTATAGGTCAATTCATCCTTTGTATGTTATCTTACATCATAGAGTCCTTCACCAACTTCTTTGTTAGTTTGTAAGCTAGAAATATAGAGAAAATGTTGAAGAAAATTAATGTTAATAAGATAAATAGAACATTTAGAGGTATTAATAAAAGACTGATATTAATTATAATTTTATAGTAATTTTGTTATCGCAGTACAATTGCGTCGGATCTCTCACCTGCGGCTTCCTTTACTTCTATACGAGTAATAATTATTTCCGTCGAACTTAATGGGCGCTCCGTCATTTAGCATCTCCACTTTTAATTGCACTTCGCAATTCCTTCCTTGGTACCCGTCACGGCAAATGCATTTATACTCGTTCAGTAAAGGAATACAGGATCCATTATTTTTACACGGAGTGAGACCTAATAAAATTTTATAAATTTTTATGTGATGTTTACCTACAAATGTAATATTACCATATGTTACCGATGACATTCTGTGCTAATATTATGTGAGACATACCATCACCACAAGGAGGTCCGGTATACTTCGTAACGCCACTTGTAGCGCAAGGTAATCGGTATTCCTCCTGCACTATTGAACATTTAGCTGTATCAGCATTATACAAAGCAAGCGGATTGCCGTTTACAAAAACCTGTTGCATAGCCCCTATGAAACTGCTGGTCACTCCCGACATTTTATGAGGACGGATGTATGCTCTGAAAAAAGAGCCGAGATTCAAATATCTTTGCGGGTCGAAAAATAAGATTGATGACTTCCTAAGTGCGTTCCAACCCTTTATGACGGAATTTTAATGTAAAAAAGGGTTCGTAGCGGGATGAAACGTGTGCTTTAGAACATTTTCCTTATTAGGTTGTTACATATGCAATACACATCGGCAATATAACCGCTAGAATTGTTTCGGAAACAACGGAATTTTAAACACTAAGTGTAATATGTAGACCATTTTTTCGAGAGTCCTAACGATTAATATTGATGTTGAATAATATTATATTGTTGACCTGGACTAAGATAGATACGCGTAATCTAAAGTGTTTTATTACATTAATTTGAATACATCGAATCTACGGAAGAAAAGTCCTATTCAATATTTTCGACATTTTCGCGATTTCTTTCGTGTGTGTATTTATAGATGCAATAAATTCTGTGCTATAATTACAGACAATTACGTTAACACGTCCCTGAAATTAACCTTTACCATTTAATCGTATTTATTATAACGATTATGAAAATTATTTATAGATCCATACTCAGAAGGAAAGACTTGACCTAAGAGATAAATGTTTACGTAATCAAATAGGCTCCAAAACTTTTCTAACCCCTCGAAAGCGTATATTAAACAATCAGTAACAAAACTTAACTAACAAAGTTCGTCCCTGCTAGGATTTGAACGCAGGACCTACGGTGAAATAGTCAGGTTACCACAAGGCCACGTCATTATTAAGACCCTATAGTAAGTATAAAAATATATAAAGTGCCTGTCTGCGATTTTCAAATTTCAAAAGGTTTCTCCTATTTATATTCACTAATTCGATAAGATCAACAGATTAAAAAAAACGTGATTTGACTTAATAACAAAATTTGCATATTAAGGATAATAGCTCTGATATTAATTTAGTTTTTGATTCAAGATAATACGCCCAGTACAAATAGACTCAGCTCTTTGATATTTACGCAACTATACTTACGGCAACGAGCCAATGAACAATGGTAGTGTGAGTTCTAGATTAGTCAACGGTGGTGCCGAGTGTCCCCTCTGTGTAGGGTGATGGTCTAGCTGAAGGCTGCCGTGACGTCCCACGCGCGTGACGCGCGCTCGATGCCAACGGCCTTTTGTAATCGGTACGGGCGAACTGCGACAAAGATGTTATATAACTAAATTAATTACAAACACTTACATAAAAATAAATTTTATTTTAACAAAAATGCGTATAACTGTCAATTTATCAACCACTGTTTTCTTGTTATATTATGAAACGTTGATCATTTGGTTAATTTTGCTTAAGATGAAACTATCTACGAATATCCATCAATAAATCAAACAGTCATATTTTACATTTAAGTTATTTTACAACTTTTTACATAACAGGTTTGAAAGGATTTTTTTTAATTTTATTCTATTATTTATTGTTTAATGTAATATTCGTATTTCAAAACACTTTTAAAACTTTGTTCAATTAGTTAATTGCCTCTAAAGTTGTACTTACGTGATGTTAGCGATCCCGCTCCCCAAATTATATCTAAACTGTAGGTAGCCATTAACTAAGTTAATCGCAATAAAATCCCCCTTGGCTTTATTAGACTGGCCCGTATAGAGAAGCATTCCGGAGAATCGGTTCGTTAAAAACCAAATTTCGATGCGGAACGCTTTACCTAAACCTTCAAGTGGCATTAATTCGATGTAGCTTGTTCCATTAAATTGTGGGGACCATGTTTCTTGTACTACATTTACATCTGGAAAAAAAATGATATTTAAGCCAAAATACATAAATAATATGTAAATAAATAAAATAATTTAATTTTTACCATTGCTGCAAGTATTCCCATTCGAGCCAATTTCACCTCCAAACAAACAGCGACATACGTGTCCACCCTCGGGCCCAATGTCACACAATAGACCCTCGTCAAATCCGCAGGGATTTGATTCACATGGATCTAATCTCTCGTCACAATTGCTTCCTTGAAATCCGATAGGACAGATACATGTATATTCTGTCTCCGATCCGTCTACAGGCTTACAAGTAGCCCCATTTCTACATGGCATACTCATACAAGGGTTAGATTGGCACTCCCGAACATTTTCTATAGACACGACTAATGAGTCCGGTCGGCCCAATTTCTTTGTCACTTGATGACGTATTATTCTCAAGTATTTCACACAGCCGACAAAGCCGCTCCGGGTGCCGATATTATCGAAAACCCTGAATAAAGGCATTCATTACTATATGATTGTTTGTTGAATAGGAAAGTAATTAATTGCAGAGAACAGAAAACATAGTCTATGAAAAAGAAAAGCCTTCACATAAATATTTACCTGGAAAAATTAGTTGGGACACTGCCAATGTATGCATCATCTGCTAGATCTAAGGCCTTTAAATTGCCACTTGACTGTCCTGCTACATCTTCCATATCATCAACGGACAATATACCATCGCGGTGATAGCGCTTCGCAGATACTTTGTGATACTCATTTAGAGTTATTTTTTCAAGTGACGTTAATATTATTGCTCCGTTACCAAGATTATATCTACAAAATGAAAAATATAACATTTACACTTAACAATTAACATTTATCAATTAAATATGAATTTTTTGATTCCATTTTTTTATTTTAATTTTTTCGAGGGACTTATTATATTTCGCGCAACAACTATATCTTAGGTTATTAATAGACTGCGCTTTAAATTTTTAGAAACTAATAATCTTAAAACAAATTGTATGTTCTATCGACAGACTAATAAGAATATAACAATAACAACAAAAAAAATTCTTCCTACGTGACTGAAAACAAACCTAAAAAAATAAATAAATCCAGAATTATTATGTGTAATGATGTTGTAGAATTAACCTCACAAACAAAAAGACTCACCTAAACTCTAAATATCCATTAACTAAAGCCAGTGAAACAAAATCTCCGGTACCGTCAAATTTCTGCTGATTATACAATAT
>DWIA01000305.1:0-11600 GCA_018248195.1 Archon apollinus
TCGCATACTGTTACCACCGAGCTGAAAATTGAATAAAGGATCGATAAAATTCACTAGTATAATGTGAGAAACCGTCTGAAAACGAATGCTCGCGACTTCCGATTCCCAGATGGGAATAACCGAATCGAATCGTAAATTTCATTTCAGAACGTTTCCTATCACATTATCAGCTGCTTCCGCGCTCCGAGTGAAACAAATGAACCGTGCAAACAATAGAAAGAGCATATTACTCAATTCTTGAAGGTCTATTTGCAAAGTCAGTGTTTGGGAATGGTCTGATGCATATTAGCGTTGTATGATTCTGTGTGTGGTGGTAATTACTCATAAAACAGGCAAAGTTTAGCCGTAGCTATCAAGCAGGGGATAGGATTCCTATGCTGGAATCCGTCTAGTTAGGTATCACCGAAGGGCCAGTTATTTTGCAGTGAAGCAGTAGTGTGCAGTACCATTACTGTGTTTCGGTCTGAAGGACACTGAGAGCTAGTAACCACTGGGCATACGAGACTTAAGAACTGATGTCTCTGGGTGAAAAGCGCAGTATGGTGTCACACAGAATTATTCTGGGTAACACGCATTTGTTATGGGCAGATGTTACGCTTACGATCGGGTGTACGATTTGCTTGTCTCGTCACTTATTTGTATATAAAAAAAACGCTTAGTATTAGGCGGTCTCTTCCCGTTTTCTGGAACGCTACGGAAATAATTATTTCCGATCAGAGCTTCTATAAGCTCTATAGCTGGATAAAGAAGGAATCACTTTGTCAACCAACGACTGCTAGTGTAACTTCAACCCAATCAACTTGGTGTGCTATTCGAACCAAGACATTCGTCGCAATGCACTTTTGCAACATTTTCTACGTACGTATATAGGCACTTCAAAAGGAATCGACAGTAAGGTTCCTCTTTACGCAATAAAAAGGTCCGCGCTACCAAACAAGCGATAGAAAGGCCATAAAACAAACGACTTCTAAATTAAGTCTATATTTTCAATCTGTCGTAAAATATCTTCAGATCACCAATGTCGATCGTGAATGTTTCGCTTATCGCATTCTATGGCGTGTATACCGTGTCTTTCGTAATTTACGTTTACGCCTTTTACGAGGGAAAAAGTTAAAAGAACGACACATGTATAAAACGGTCCGAAGCGAAATCACGAAATCACGAGCGTGTCGTAAACATGAAGCCTCGTTACTGTAAACGACAATATTTCCTTTGTAAAAGAGAACTTCCTTTCTTCCTTTGTAGAGGGTATAAAAGTCCGCATCGCATATTCCTAGCGTATAAAACTTTGGCAGATGAAGGTGCCAAGGAAAAGGGTAGTTACCCGGCAGATCGTGTGGGGGTGGAGATGCCACCTACAAGTATATTAATTAACACATCTGAGATTATTCTTTGTAAATTTATTAAATGTATTTGATTAAGATAAAAAATGAGAGTTAATTTAATGAACAAAAAAAGGATATCTACAGAGTTTCTTTCGTCTGTTTCTTTTCCGTCAGAGGAACCTCATTACAATTTGAAGCGCCTATAGCCTAATGGTTTAGCATACGGACTAAACTTGGCGTCGCAGGATCGAGCCCACCATTTAACTATTGACGTGAACCACATCCTAACACTATCTCTTAAGCTTAATTGGAGTGGTTAACAGGAATTTTAGTAAGGTAATAGCAGTGCCAGTATTCTTTTTAAAATCTATAGACGATATATAATACGTGGTCTAGTGGTTAGAGTACCAGATGCCGCGGATTCTGGGTTATGATGCCAGTCGGAGCTAACGACTGTGAAAAAACAATGGTGCTTTTCGAATTTATATCAATCGTGTTGTGTGTTATCCAATTAATTAACTTGGACAAAGTATTAAATGTGTATATGTATATAACACACGAACAGAAAAAAACTTTTCCAGCATTTTCCAAAATTATTCATCCAAAAGCTAAATATTCATTGGCACATATAAAATATTCGCAATGAATTTGTTCGTAGGGTGACTTATACTCAGTATAACTTAAGTGACGTCTGATGGTGATTAGTGCAGTGTGGTTCCGCAAAGTAATGCTCTGAGTGATACAGCATTTGTTATGGGCAGACGTTGCACTTATTATTGAACGGTTAGCTCGCCCGGTTATTTTATTCAATGAAACACAGTGTCACCAAAATTATAAGAACACCTCACCTGTCCGTGATTAACGAAGCGATATCGTCCACGTGCCTTCTCCCACCCAGTACGTGCACCGCGAACTGGTTGTGGTATGTCGCCCCGGTAGACCGGCGCAGACCTGAAGCATGCCCAGCAGCGCCAGCGCGCGCCATGATACCACCATGTCAGTAGCTGAACCGAAAAACACCTCACAACCGCATCAGTCGTGAAAGTAAGTTGAGCACTTCAGTTGTGCTTTGACATCATGTGATTCAAACACGAGATGTCACTTGTGTAATTGAGTTATCTGAAAAGAATGAAATATTTTTTATAAAAACTGCTTCGTGTAACACTTAGGGAAGTTTATTAAAATAGTTGTAGTATAGGACTGATGGTAAAATTCCGCAGAGTCATTTATGCCGTCAAGCAGAGGAGTGAAAATACGTTTCCCGTTTAAACGCACGTACTTTAGAACCCAGTTAATTTGCACACTGTAAAAGTAAAAGGAGGGAACCACAGTTCTTAATAAAGATATCTACCGAAATATAACAAAGTAAGCCATAACCAAATTTCATTATTCCTCCTTTCGAAATACAAGTATCACGTCGATACTAATAACACTACCCAGACAGGGTATTCGCCAGTGTATATTACTGGTGGTAGGCCACCCCAGGTCATTTTTCTACCGTGAAGCAGTAAAGTGCAAATATTTTTTTCGGTTTGAAGGGCACTGACAGCTAGGGTAATTACTGGGCATATGATGTCTCAGGTGACGGGCGAAGTGTGGTGCCACACAGAATTGTTCTGGGTGAAAGAGCATTTGTTATGGGCAGAAGTTGCATTTACCATTAGGTCAATTGACCATATATATCGTCACTTCATCCAATAAAAAATAATATTATGAAAGTTAATGATAAACAAGCACACAGAGCTCACTTAAAGGTAATGTTAGCTCTGGTTAGCATTTGAACCCTGGGCTCACGGCGTAGAAACTGGTTACTCTTTTTACTGCCCATCTCTAGTCCATTAGACTAATAGATGATGAAAACTGATAGTAAGTGAAGCCCAACGAAATCTATATATTCATACAAAACACGAGGTATACGAGGCCTCTGGGTATTAAGAAGGAATGCTTCATTACTAGTAATCCCTCCTCCCCTCCTCCCGGATCCCTGAGATGCGTTAGGCTGCTTTATACTAGTATTCTGTAAGACGATAGCCCCGGGACATGGCGTCCCTTCGTATATTTTGCATAAAGTGGGACCGTTTTCGGGCCGTGAATCATATGTATATAACAAGTTACATTTCATTGTTTACAAGTATATATATAAATTAATGTTCTACGAATATTATTCATCAGTTCACAAATTAAATATCACATACACCTACCTATATAACAAATATAATTAAAACGCAATTAGTGAAGCGTCGATGCGAACAATTAATTAAAACCTCCATTTAATTGTTATCCCTAATAAAGCAGAAAGTGGGCCGCTAATATTAAATTTTAACAGGTGATATTTCACACAGCGGAGCGTTGTGTGTGGTTTATTTTCAACGCGACATCATAAATAACTGGAAAATTTATAATGGAAATAAACACATTAATGAACACATAATATACAAGTTGTTTCAAAATGTCAAAACATTCCGGCAGGCTGAGCTTAGGGCCGATGTGTATATGCATGAAAACATATAATGAGCTTCGTAGCATGATACCCGTGGGAGATATGAGGTCTTAAAGAATTTCCTTAAAACTCATAGGTGTCAAACTTTTTTAACAGCTGATCGAGGTAACGAGGTATTACGAAGTAAATCTGTTACTATAAAGCCGATTTATTCCGACCTTATAAATAGCAACTAAGGTAACATAAAGTAAATGGAATAGAAAATGTATTTTGAATTTGCCTGGTTCTAGGCAACGCGGACATTCCGAGTTATGGTCGTGTAAAGTTTGACATAAAAAATTATTTAAAATTTTTTGTGAAAATTTTTAGTACTCAATTTCGTCATTTAACCATCACCATTGTGCTTATCATATAAAAGTAACATGGGTAGATGTCGGTATGAGTTCAACTCCTCGTATAAATAGCGTAAACAAATATAGTAGTGGTTATCGGTAGAGACGGTGATGTCTGATGGACGACTAGTATTTGCGATATAAGCTGATAGAAAGGCTTTAACTTTCTTTCTTTCTTTCTTAAAAAAAAACGATGCCCTACACGTAGGAGTTCTTCAGTATGGTGGGTGCATTTTAGGAACATACATTTCAAATGCACAGCACCACCAGATCCGAAAACAAACAATATGTGCTTTTGCACAAATGGTGGCTCCTGCCTGCTGATGAGTGAATGTTGGATTCGAACCCAGGACCTGCGGCGTAGCAATCAAGTACTCTGACCACTAGGCCACGCGGTCGTCATATACGAGTACCTACACCAAAGTAATACCAGAAAAACCAGTTAGAGGAGGAGCTAATAATGGTAAATGCGATGTTAGCATTTTTTATTGCTTTACTATGATGAAAAATATAATTCATCGATCAATGGATCGGTAAATTACATTAATATATAGTTTCTTAACAATCCACAATCACAGTGCTGCCATACGGTATAAGGATTTTCCGTAAACGAAACGCTTGGCAGTCGGACTTGGGACTCGTCGCACTTTAGAGTTCCCGTTACCGGTATGTACAAATTAGATCGGGCATTTTTGAGTCTCGGATGCCTTGTAATATCTCTATCTGACATTGCCTTTCATACCGAAGCCGTAATTTCACATTTGTTTGGCGGTAGAATAACTGGTACTACGGCGACACTCACCTAGATAAATTATTGCATAGGAATCCTAACACCATTAAAATATATTTAAGATGGTATTTTTCCATCTGCCAAAGACCATGACATTTTACTAGGATTTCCTTCCAAAAAGGTCGACGCTTTTTTGACACCAACGAGATGAGGGGTGGCTGATTCTCTAACACCATTCTCATATTCGCATATATAAAAAAACAAACAACAATCAACTTATCTAAATTCCGATGACAGTTGACAAAAAAGAAAAAAGACATCAAGTAAAATACTATTCAACAAAACCAATTTGTATACCTCAAACATACATCTTTGATCTTACAGAGACACGTGTAAGCAATAGTTGTTTATTTTGATTTCGCAAATGTACAAAAGTAACAATATAGTTAAGAATTTATTATTCTTGTTACTTCATACGTGAGTTTTGAGAATGTATTGTAATGTAATGTATTAAATTCTTAAACTCACAATACGTTTTTATTCCAAGGTTTTCTTATTACTATTTGCTTAGTTAAGCAAGAATCAAATAAAAAATACAGTCCTTTAGACGGACCGGCAATGCCTCAAAAATAAGCTGAGGACACGAATTTACGAGAAATGTAGATATCTGAATTGGGCCGCCGGCACAGCCCCTGTCTGATGTTCGCCAGCGACGCCTTAAATTTCATAATATACGAGTGAACTGAGTTCGGTGCCAGGTTCTGGCACCTCCAAAACTGTCCTGTAATTTTAAGTACGAATTTACCACGGGCTCAACGATGAACGGAAACATCGTGAGGAAATCGTGGAATAAAAAATACTTAGAAGATAATCTCCACCAACCCGCATTGGAGCAGCGTGGCTGACTGCTCCGGCTCCCAAACCCTTTCAGAAATGAGATGAAAGTTCCCTACCATAGATGAAAAGACGACCTCGTACCGGCAAACGTAGTGTAAGACGGAAGTCTTGGTTGCTACTCGAAAACATTTCTTCTCTAACGGTTATCGGTTCTACGAGCTATATTTGCTACTTCAGGTTGTTGATCCTAATCAAAGCTTACATAATTATTATTCATGATTTGCACAAGATAGCGTTCCAGAACAATCTACTATCAATTTAAATGTTTCGTATTACAAAAATGTCGTAACGGCTATGTATCAAAAGAGAATATAAAAGCTTTCAGCTCAAAGCTAGACCTTTAAATCCCCGCTGATTCAAATAGGTATTAGTAAATGGAAACCAATGGTCGAACGGAAATAAAAAACTAGGGAACTGTTTCTCCATTTGTTGTCCGTGCGTATAGAAACGTTAGTTGGAATATTTTTTCTACTATGTTATTTTTTTAAGGCCTTTAACCACAATGGAGTGGCACTTGTTACAGACGAGGGTATATCATGCAGCGCTAACTATATTATTAATTAGCTGTTCCCCGCTTGCTTTGTTTGGTGTAAATTTAAATATAAATTAAAAAAAATATATGATTTAAAATAATACATATGGGTTTTAATTTTTTTTTTGCGCGAAACCCTATATATTTAGCGGATGATGTTGTCAAGGAGAAAAGGGTAGCTACCGATCAGATCGGATGGTCTGACGTCTAACCTAACCTGAAATCTTTCGATGTTATATATATGCATAGTTCGCATGCCAGAGACTTTAATAGTGCGATGTTGACGTATGAGCTATTTCGTGAGTTTCCCAATGTGGCTATATATTTATCGATAGACTTCTACATATATATTGTATGAAATAACAATAATTCGTAATAAAAAGGTGTGTTTAATACAAATTGAAACATAGCAGAAAATTTAGCTAAACTATATTCGGAATATGAAATATGGAAACATATTTGAATACATTGAATACATCGTCTGTGGAGAGGGAGACACGAATATTTTATTTGCAGATGGAATCCTTTATTCAGAGTATTCTAACGGTGTTTCGCGTTACGTGATGTAACGTGACCATTTATTTTAAGAATGGCGAAAATAAAGTGCGCTCCGATAAAGTGTTCTCTTTCAGAATATCAATGAATATTTCAGAGTAATATTTCTATATGATAACGACCATGATTTTGTCCTCAAGACCGATTTAAAAAATAATACAGAAGTGGCTGAGTAAAGTTTCAGCCTATAAATGTCCCACTGCTGAGCACAGGCTTCCTCTCATTTTCAGAGGGTTTTTGGAGCTGGGAAAAGTCCGCCACTGCTCCACTGTAGGTTGGCGGACTTCACCTGTCCTCGAAATAATTTTTATTTCTCAGACATGCAGGTCCCTCACGATGTTTTCCTTCACCGTCGAGCACGTAATAAATCAGCAGTTAACATTGAAAATAAACAATTTTAGTGGTACCGACACCGGGAATTGAACCCAGGTCACTCGTATACTATGAAATTTAAAGCGAGCCCCTGTTCTACCACAGCTTAAATTACGTGTTATACATTGAACATCAAAATATGACGTCATAAACACAGATATTAATTAAAAAACGCGTACGCAACAAAATCCACAAATACCTGTTGCGCCAATGCAATGTACAAAAAATGACTTTCAAACAAGACTGGATCCTGGACCACACTGACAATGCCTCCAAGCCTTCTACACAAAATGATTAATTATACTATCGACTACCAAGATCAGAAAAGTGACATTTAATACTTTTGTTACCGTATACAAAAAAAATATAAAAGTAATAACAAAATAAAATAACAATTTAAAAATGTGTAGGCCTAAATTATTGCAATTTGTTTTTAATTTCTTATATCGACATGACTATGATGTGTGTCTTTGTTTTGTTTCGATATTCTTTCCCACAGTGCCCTTCAAACCGAAACACAGTAATGTTTGCACACCACTGCTTTACGGCAGAATATCTGGCTGTGGGGTTGTACCTACCCTAACGGATTCCTATATAGGAATCCTACCACCAGTAAAGTTGTAACTGTATTATTGACACTGTATATATCACTTTATTAATACAGTTAGTTCGGGGCAATGTCAAAGCGATCAGTTTCTGCACTGTCACCTAAAGAAAGTAGGCAGACGTATAATTTATTTTAGTAGCCTTATTAAGCAAGGTCAACGTCTGAGAGTACACAACTTTGAAGACAAACAAAAAGACAAAAAGTCAAAAAGTCCGTTCATCATCATCGCTTCATCCGACTAATACTGTTTAACATATGCCGCCCCCATAGATTGCCAAAAAACACGGTCGTGAGCCACTTGCATCCATCGACTTCCCGCAAAACCGTACAAATCGTAGCTCAATCGAATCGTCGTCTTAAAATTTTTCCAATAAAAAAGCTGAATAAAGTAAGTAAAGTAATAGCCTATAAATTTCACACTGCTGGGTGCAGTGGTGTGACATTTATTTGTCTCTCACCTTTGTAAGAGGGATTTGAGAAGAGCCTACCACGCTGCTCCAATAATAATATTTTTTGTTTTAAGAAACATGTATAAGTACATGCAGGTTTCCTCACGATGTTTTCTTTCACCGACGATCACTGGGTAAAACAGAACAATTTTAAAGGTGCCGAAACCGAAGGCCAGAAACATAAAGCCTGATTATATTAACAATACGGTTCGAATCCCCTACCCATAGCACAATAGATATGTCTTTCAAGATTATGACACGCGGTCGTCAAAATTCTATGATATTACGTATAAAAGTTCCATTCTAAATAACAGAGTGAAGCGGCGTCTGCTGATATTAAAATCCGAACGTTTACTTTATTCGGACTGTAACCCGAGCTGAATCGTGATTGCTTGGGAGAAATTCCGCTAAATGCATAGTGTATATCTCTTCACCGTAAATTGATACTGCACGATAAGAGGTTTCACTAGTACTATTATAGATAAAGAAAGATTTTTATCATCGGATAAATTGACGTAACGAGCAAAACGTTCACCTGATGGTAAGTGTTACGTCTGCCCATAACAGATGTTGTGTCACCCAGAACCTTTCTTGGTGACACCATATTGCGACAAATTCATTACGACAAATTCTCCTTTCTTTTAGGACAGGCCTATGTCCAGAAGTGGACTATTAACAGAATAATGTTGATGAAGAAGAAGAACTACATATACCAATAAACTGTAGTTTCAGTTGTAAAAATTAACACTTCAACTGTAAAATGCGAGATATAATTTACAGTGTTAATACAACAAACCCAGTGCACTAAACAGTAAAAAGCCGCAAGCCGAGTTGTAGCATGACTTTTTCTTATTGGATAAAATGACGAGAGCGATTCGTTCTCCTGGTACGTGCAACCATGGTAAGCGCAACGTCTGTCCATAACAAACGCTATGTTATCCACATCTCTGTGCTGCACCACACTGCGCGCAACCCTAATACAATCAATCTTTAGTCTCATATGCCCAGTAATTACACTAGCTAAAAAGAATGGCACTGCTTTAGAATGAAACATAGATATGTTTTCACACTACTGATTGACGGGAGAATAAAGGACGAAGCTGTTGTAACTACCTTGACGAATTTTTGCATAGGAAACCTACCATCCGTTATATGAATTCGAATACATGGCACAAGGGACGAAGAAGATAGCTTCTGAGAACTTGGTGTCCGTATGGAAGACTTCGAATACGATTTGTGTGATTTTCGACAATGCGATTCGGACAACAAAGTTAAAAAAGGTTTTTGAGTACTTTCCTATTCTGTTGATTTTAAGTTCACAAGATTTAATAACGTTATATTACGATTTATTTATGTCAGAAGAAATACAATACGAAAAACAAAACGCAACAGATCTTAAATCTGTATTCGCTAGAATTAATTTAAAACATTTAAAATTTGCCAGTCTGCTGACCCTATTAAGTCACAAATTGCATTGCGCGGTAGGAAAGCCAAAAATATTAAAGACTTAATAATTACCCAGTCACATATTTTTTCGGGAACGTTATAATTTGCCCCTCGCAAAGAATTTCATTTAACAATTCATGATATTCAGGGTTTTATTTAAACCCTTTTAAAAAAGGTCAAATTTACCTGTATATGTATTAACTAAAAAAAACATGAACGCTCTTTATATTTTTTAATAAAAACAGTTCAATTTTGTTGGAATTTCGATATGTCATATGATACAGCGCATCAAATCCATCGGACAATTTCGTCTCGTGGATGTTGAAAGAGTCGACTATAATTTTGTATAAGCTAATGGTTATTTTTTTATTTTAACTGTACTGTAGTTACCAAGACGCCTGCTAAGTGTTGCTACTATAGAGAGGATTACCGATACAGAGGCTAAAAAAATTCAAGGGTTAAAATACTATCATTATCATTTCAGCCCATCACTTATCCACTGCTGAACATAGGTTTCCCCCCATAAAATACCACAAGACACGGTCCTGAACCACATACCGTACCGATCAACTTTCAAAACCGTGCAGTCTACGTCTAATGGGAGGCGGCCCTACAGTTTGTTTGGTAGTAAGACTTTGCCAACCTTATCGGCTATATGGTCGGCCCATTGCCACTTTAGATTGCTGATCCACAGGGCTATGTCAGTTTATTTCTGCTGCGGATACCCGGGCATAGTCCTTTTCATAACTCACTGAGTGATCTTGAGCTTCTTCATGCGCTCTGCAGCAAAGAACCACGTCTTAGTTCCCGTATGGCGACAATAATTGCTGGTTAATTTCTTTGTTTTATAAGACGACCTTCTGTCGGTAAAATAAATGAAGACAAAAACTTTTTAATTTTCGTTTCCACTTACAAATAGAGGTTGTGGTTTAAGTCAATTAACACGGCAACCGAATACTAGACGACTGTAGAAGAAAATAGAGCTACATTTAATCACTTATATAAAATAATATAAGGATTTTCAAAAATGAAACTACGTTTGCTAAAACAATAAAATTACAATTCAAACTAAAACGAATTCATGCGGTATCGGTTTCTTTTTAAATAATCGTATTCAGAACATTCAAAATGAAAAAGTGCCCCACTTTAATCAAAACAATACACAAAAAATGGGAACACCGACATCATTATTAGGGATTTCTTCCAGTCATTTGAATTAAAAGCAGGATAAAGCGAAAACATCCCAATTATTACTCCAACAAAACGTGAAGGGGTCTCTTTCTAACAGAAATATAAAAGCTTATTTAAGGAAGCATTTGGAATCTTATTTACTTGAACAAAAAGCGCTACATTTAGAGATTTTTTTATGGAAGAAAATAACAAGACAAGCTAATGTAAATGCCTATAAAAAGTCGATATAATTTTACTGGTGCTAGGATTCCTATGCTAGGTAAAGAAATCCGTTTAGGCAGGCACTACCACAGTGCCAGTTATTCTAACGTGAAGCAGTAGTGTGTAAATGTTACTGTGTTCCAGTTTGAAGGGCACTGAGAGCTAGTGTAATTAGTGAACATATGAGACTTAAGAACTAATGTCTCAGGGTGACGAGCGCAATGTGATGTCACACAGAAATATTTTGGAAGACATTGCATTTGTAATAGGCAATCCTTCTTGGCATGCTGAGAATTAAGTTATCCAGCATTTCTTGCGGTAACCTTTCCCATTCTTGAATAACGGCTTCCCTGATCTTTGGCACTGTCTGGGGCTGTCTGGGTGACGGTTCCAAACAGCTCGCTTGACAGCATCCCACGCGTGTTCTATCGGGCTTAAGTCAGGCGAGCCGGCAGGCCAGTCT
>DWIA01000306.1:0-11599 GCA_018248195.1 Archon apollinus
AAGTTAGGGAGTGAGCTACGGACATTGTGGACTGTCTCCTGCGAGCGCGGTTGGCTCACCCACAAACAAGTCGCCACTAAGCATTCATAAGCAGGAAAGTTACTGGGAGTGTTATTTAATATTGTTGTTATAAAAACAATGGAGGCTAGACAGTTCGCAGTCTTATCATCTTAAGCAGTTTAGCTTTTCAAGGGCAATAAAGGTGTATGTCAAACTGAGTTACAGGACGAAACCTTTGTGGCTGACGAAATGCCCATGCAATCGCCGTAAGATAATGCTGCAGAATGCAACAAGCAGCAGTACGACTATCGCCGGGCATACGCCATCACAAGGGCTTCCATACAATATCACAAGACATCTACACCCGCAAAACCGCCATCGACTAGAACCATTCGTCGCATTGATACAGTCGTAAACCAACCATATTATCTCTACAAGTCATAATACTGCAACAGTAGTCATCCATGTAACTAGCACACGATTGGCGCCGCATGACAACGCAATAATATGATAAATATCGGCTTTTGTAAAAGTTGTTAACTAATAACATAACCTACAAAATAACATTAATAACATATGACCATACTCTGAGACATCCGCACGATGCAACTTTACTTCGGTACTGAGTAACGATCGATTCCCATACTAGTATGTGTTTCCGCAGGCTTGTTAGTGTGCTCCGATTTTGATTAGACTTTATGTACAAGTTCTACCCATTAACGTGTTCTACAAAAAATTGAATTTGAATTGTCGAACTATTATTTTTTTAAGTTAATAAAATTTATTTCATTTACGAACACGTTTCTCTTATATATGAAATACAAAGTTTTTTCGTTGTTATAAAAACACTATATATTGAATTAATTTTGTATATCCGTAAAGAAGCTCTTAAATTATTTTTTTTCAGTTTATAAGTTCAATATTCAAGTTAATAATGAATTCACAAAGAGTTCAATTTAGAATGGTGCCTGACTCACCCCTACACTGACATATAACTGCAAGCAATACGTATCTTGATTTAACCTTACTGTGTAATTTACTCGTAAATCAACCTATTTCGTCGTAAACCTATACTTTTCGTATAATTGACTTGTGCTTAATAAACTCAATTTAAAATAAACTGAGTTTTAAACATTAATTCGTATTGTTCTTTCGATCAAGTTAAGTATCCACGTAAAACTTACGATTATATCAAGGATACAACCAATCAGTTTTTTTTTTATATAAAGTATAAAAGTACCATGTATGACTCTCCTAAATTAAGAGGATTAAGTATTGAATTTAATAAATATTGGACAGATACTGTGCCAGAAGAAAAAAGTTCTTACCAGTCAGATCGGGAGGACGTCAATTCCGATCAGACGGCGTGAAATCAATTTCTAGAGACCATGTCATGTCCCCGAATTATCACCGAAATAATTTGATTTATGTAATAAATATATGTATGGCAAAATTTTAGATGTTTTATATTGTCATATACATAGACAAATAGTTTGTTTGTAATTTTCACCTTAAATAGAATACATTTTGATAATCAGAATTGTACAGCTACAGAAGTGTCACGAGTAAAATAAAGTAAAATAAGCACGAAACTTAAGTCAACCGTAACGAAAAATTGGATTAGTTTTGAATAATCTGTCATTGTCGCTCTTCGGGAATTCTTTCATTATACGTGCTCATAAATTCGTTGAAAACTCTGGCACCTTGTCTTAATTTGTCGAACTTGTCCTTGTACTAAGTGAATAAATTATTTTGTAAGTCATTTGACTCAGATAAAGCCGATAGTCAATAGAATCAGGCGTTATTTTGCGGAAATCCATTATAATACAGTTAGAAGAAAAATTAATTCGCTGACATCTTCATGCAAAATATAAAAAGTGAATATTGCCTAGTTTTTAAAGAGCACCGCCCGCACTCCCACAATAGCACGAGCAAACTAATATTTCCATCAGGCTACAACTACAAAACGACGGCGAAAGGCGAAAGGCGAGTTTTTACTCTTCGAATTTCACCTATACATGGCTGCCGAGCTGCTACCAGTTCCAATTGATAAAATATAAAAAACATAAGTTTTATCTGTAAAACAGTGGTCACAGCGTTAAAATTTTACCTTAATATACTTTAAGACATATATCCGAAGTAAAATTAATCACTCAAACATCACGTTGCGGCCAGCGCCTGGAACAGACTACATGAGTTTCAGCAGGTACACTTCAACTCGTGGGTAAAACAATCAACTTGTGGTGTATCCTCTAGTATGCAAGACATAATAGTTCAATGATTCCGATAGGGTTTAATGAAAGTCGCGTGGGTCGTACAAAACAAAACATACATATTTTCGAATTGTGACAGCCGCGCGTAGTTTGGGCTGACAATGACAATTTTATTTATTAATTTTGTTTTTTTTTTGCTGTTTCTATCTCAGCTGTTTCTGTCTATTTAATTTTTTAATATGAAAAAATACTATAAATGAATAGTGTGTATTGACAAAATAAAGATTATAACAAGTTATAATAATAAGCCAAAAAAGCAACGATGCCATGGGCTTAGATTCCATTTACGCATTTTCCGGCGACGTTGGATAAAGTCAGCCAGTACATCCAGTATATGAAGATGGTGAGAACACTAACTTAGGGAACTAAACTGTGCAAAATTCCCTTTTAGAAATCGGTCGTTTTATGTGTGTTTCTTTGTTTGTTCTTTCTTCAGTCATTAGTACAGTAATAAAACAACCTGTGTTAAACTAGTCAAATTACTCAATAACCCGAGCTTATAATGGTTCGATTTCTTGACTGTGTAAACCCAGACACAAAAATGAGAATCGGTTTTTGTCACGCACGAGCCTGATGGTTCACGCTGCCAAATTTGCTACCAAGGTTGATTCAGTGATTCTCTCTAGAATTGCTGTTGATCTAAAATGCTTTGTTTAGAAAGACTGCAAACGTATCGTATATACGTTAAAAGTAGTACGTTGCAAGAACTTAATTTAAATATTTTGTTATGTATCATGTCCAAATCATGTCTTACGTTTTAATAACAATATGCAGCTTCTAAAATTACCTAAGCTAGAAGTGCTCTGAACATTTCAACTTTTTCATTTCAACACAACATTCAACACATTTGCTACTTCTTGATCGTATTAAAATTTATTGATAAGTTATTTTAAAATGGGGAAAATTATGAAGTAAGTTTATGGTAATTTATGGCATCATTAGAAACATTATATACAATTACAGACTTTTTGCTTTTCTTAACCTATAATTAATTATTAATACATCTGTTAATACAAAATTAAGGCGAACCCGCCACGCATCTATACTGCGGGCTGGCGAAGTTCCATTTAAACGCCTTTGAATAAGATAATTCTAATAAAGGCAAGATAGTGTGCACAAACCAGATAACAGCTGTGACTGTCTGTCGTAGAGTCTGTATCACTTGATATTGTCTCGTTGTATGGTAAAACACATAACGTGTTCTTGTCTTTAATGGTGTTTATTGCTTACCGATAGTGTGGTAATGGCGGAGGGAATCTGGTGGTGGTTCCCAGTGGCGGCATAGAAACCTATGCATACCTAGGTGGCACTGAAAGTCTTTAGAACTGACCAGTTAGAAACATTGCCTATAAAAACTTTTTCAAATTTTGGAAAATTTTTAATTTAATTTTCCACAACAAAGCTATGATAGACTTCGATTGGCCTTTAATAATGAAGCCCCGTCTCGCGCTACTGCTTACAATTGGTTAAATGAATTTAAGCCTGGGCGTAGCAATCTCAGTGATGATCTGCGTGAGCGTCCTTTAACAGCGACATCTAAAGATAACATCAGTGCTTTGCGACGCATGATAGAGGAAGATAAGAGAATGATCCACAGTACCAGCAGATGCGGTAAGCTTAGGCATTGGTAAGAGACAAGTACAAAAATATTACACGAACATTCAGGCATCAGGAAGCTTTGCACTAGATAGATACATGGTGCAAAGCTTGACCGAACTGAACCGAACGCATACTTTGACCGAAGACCAGAAACGCCTTCGCATGGACTGGTGTCGTGAAATGCTAGAAAATTTCAACAGAGGTGAATCGAATGTTGTATTTGACATTGCCACAGGTGATGAAAGCTGGATATATTGCCGCGAAACCCAAAACCGAAAGACAATCTGTTCGGTGGGTGTTTTGAGGATCGGTTAAATAAGGTAAAGAAAGGTAGAAGGCGAGGAAAAAAGATAATTGCCTACGTTATTTGGTCAGAAAGGTCATTTCGCGATGGAGGAACAGTTACTGCAGACTGGTACGTAAACTGTTGTGTGCCTGTTCTCTTAGAAAATGTTCGACAGCAGCGCCTTCGAAGCAGGATTGTTCTTCACCACGACAATGCTTCAGCGCACTCCGCAAAACTCACAACTATATATTTGATAATGGCAGGTGTCGAGACAATGAGTCATCCGCTATATGTTCCCAACCTGGCGCCCTGCGACTTTAATTTATTCCCTAGAACCAAAGATAAACTTCAGGGTGTTCGCTTTACGAGCTCTGGAGATGCGGCGAGTGCGTTCGCAAATGCCATAGAAGAGACCCCCAAAGAAGCATGCTCTTAAGCATGTTCTTACGTCTCAAATGCCCAGCTATTACTCTAGCTCACAGTGCCCTTCAAACTGAGACAAAGTAATGTTTAAACATCACTGCTTTACGGCAGAATAACTGGTCTAGGGCGGTACCTACCTAGACGGATTCCTGCATAGAATCCTAACATCAGTAAAAACATTTCTCAGTAGTTCCATGGAATGCGAAGATGTATAGAGAGAAACGGAGACTACTTCGAAAACAATAAAAGTATTGGCAACTTTCTACATTGAACAATTTTTTTTTATTTTCTAAGGACTTTCAATGCGACTCACGTACATAACAGCATGCACAAGCAAACGCTTGTACATGCTGTAGTGGAAGGGGGGATTTCCAGAACTAGGCGATTTATGGTGGTGGAGGATATTAGCAAATTAACTATTTTTACAATGATAATTAATACTGATCAGTGACTCAGCATGTGATATAAGCAGGTGCTGCTTATAATTAGGTGAAGGATATGCTCGTCACATCAATTTCTTCCATAAAAAAATTACAACTTATAATACTTACAACTTATAATACTTATAAATTTTAATACTTATAACTTACGAAAGGCATGAAAATATTAATTATATGGCAATTTATTACATACCATGTCAATTAATTATAAATCATCCTGCCAATGAGATATTTGAAACGAGACGTACCAATAGATAAGGAACAGTGACAGCAAATATACTGGTATTTACAGTCTTACTAGCCGCTTACAAATTAGTGGTAAACGAATATTAAACGTTCACTAAACTACTGTATCTTTTAAAAAACAGGTTAATGCCACTGTCATTTTAATGTCAATACGCTACAAAGGTTTTATAATTACTTCGTAATTTTTATGAATAAGACTACATATCTAACTATTATTCAATATTTTTTAAAGGCAACGTGAATTTAGAATAGGAAAATACATAAAGCGCAATGTATTATATTATGAAAAAAATATAGTAAATCTATACTTATGTATATACATAGTTCTTCTAAAGGACTACTTTAGTTGGAAATTTTCAGAGCTCTCTCTCTCACACAATCTCAACACAATATTCCTCTTTCATCTTGGTTTTCTTGGATATTATAAATTTATATTTTTACGATACATCTGGGTTGTTTTTTTAGTAAAATTTGAATCACATTATGTAATACGGCATTGAAAGAAGATCAAGAGATTTTAAACGCTTGCATCTTTGAGCGGGTCTTATTTTTGTGAGCCGTAGTAGAATTTGACATTCATAAGAGTTTAAAACAAAACTTTTGGCTTTAACTTTTACTTCATGGAACCTGTTAAGAATTCCAAAGATAAATATAAACTAAGTGAATATCCACATTTCATTAATAGTAAATTGAAATACAAATTTGAATTAAAACCCATTAAAAATCACTTAAAGCGTTAACACTTATTTTTTCATAAAGTATATTTTTCTAAAGCAAAATGATTAAAAAAATGCTACTAGATGAAGACGATATCTTGTTTTTAGATCATCGAAGAGGTTTTTTTGGGTTTCCAAACGAGGCGTAACGAATATTTGTGCAATTCACAATTTAAGCATTCTCAACTTTGTGTTGTGTTTAAACTTTGTATTTTACATTCGGTCCTTTTTTCGATTTTATTCAATAAACAATATGAATACAGGATTGTAGAGAAAAAAGAGGCCTTAAAAACTTAACCACTAGAAATGCAGATATAGCGACATCTATTGACCACTATACGTCCAACATTGCGCTATTGAAGTCTCTGAGATGCGAACTATATATACAACACTTAAAAATTACGAGTTGGAGGAGACGTCCTCCCCAGATCAGACCACCCGACCTGGCGGGTAGCTACCCTTTTCTCTTGGCATAACATCTGCCAAACTATTAACGTTACTAAAGTTTCAGCCTATTAATGTCCCACTGCTGAGCACAGGCCTCCTCTAATTTCTGAGAGGGTCTTGGAGCCGGGAAGGGTCCGCCACGCTGCTCTAATGCGGGTTGGCGGACTTCACATTTCTTCGAAATATTTTTAATTTCTCAGACATGCAGGTTTCCTCACGTTGTTTTCTTTCACCGTCAAACACGTGGTAAATCAGCACTTAAAATTGCCATTTTAGTAGTGCTGGCACCGGGAATCGAACCCAGGTCACTCGCTTTCTATGAAATTTAAAGCGAGCTAGCCCTTGAGCTACCACGGCTCTTAACGTTACTAATATTTCTAATATAGTTAATAGAATCAGGCGTTACTTTGCGGAAATCCATGTAGCTTGGAAATCGCGACCGCAATGGGCGCATGATAGGCAAAGTACTCCGATGGTTCAAAGAGCCAAGAGAAGGCATCGAATATATCATTTGTTAATAACATGACTGCAGCGCTACCTAACGGATTCAAGCATACCAAAGAACCATCGTGCCGTTAAAACAATTATGTGAATATGACCACAATCGTTTAAGTCATACAGAATTTACATTACGACTACCAGATGCACCTGCGATTATATACCTAGTCTAGTCTCAAGTACTTTTATAAACACTGCATTAAAATTTAGACGACTTTTGACGAACACAGTGAGGTGTCACGCACTGTGTGCAAACTAGTCTTTCGGTTTAAAAGGCCGTGTAGCTAGTGTAATTCGAGACTTAAAAACTTATATCTCGGGATAATAAGCGCAGTGCGTTGTCATATAGAACTAAGTAATCCAAATATCTCAGTAAAGTTCGAAATGTTATGGGCAAACATGACTCTTGCCATCAGGCGAAGGATTTACTGGTCTAGTCACTTATAGCAAGTAGCGTGTTGGCGGACTTCACATTTCAACGAAATATTTCTTTATCTCTCAGACATGCAGGTTTCCTCAAGATGAATTCCTTCACCGTCAAGCACGTTGTAAATCAGCATTTAAATTTACAATTAACAATTTTAGTGGTGCCAGCACCGGGAATCGAATAAAGGTCACATGCATACTTTGATAAATATATTTGTAATTTGATTTATGTAAATATTTGGTAAATGTAAATGACTTCGTGATTTAGACGAACGCGTGCTGTAGCGGTCAGAGCAATTTCTAGTACACTAATAATTTTGCAGTAATTTATCATAAAAGATGGTAACAAACACCGAAACTCTATAAATTTATACTCTGAATCACTTGTTTTATGAGTGTACTAGCAACTTCCGCATAATAAATTTATATTAACAAATTTACTGTTTTGATCATAAACAAACTTGTAATAAGTAATTATGAATATATTTATTGCCATATGTTATGGCAGTGTGAGTGTAAAAATGTACCCTTAATATAAATGGAACACACATATTTCCCTTAATATTATTATATATCTTTCGCTTTTTGATACTGGTGGTAGAATTTCTATGCAGGAATTCGTCTAGGTAGAAACCACCATAGTGCCAATTATTCAGCCGTTAAGCATTAGTGTGCAGACAACACTGTATTTAGATAAGAAGCACACCTAAAGCTAGTATAATTACAGGTCATTTGAATGTCTACAATTTGTCTTGTCGCTGGGTAACGAACGCAAGTGCGGTTCTATATAGAAGCTGCTTCATGGTAGTAAAACGTAGGTTGGTTCCAAAATGTGGTTGGTTAAAAAAAGAGGCAGAATAACAATCTAGTACATTCATGAGGGACTGTCGTATTTAAAACGCGAGACGTCGCTTACTATTTGTAATGGAGATCTACTGCGCGTGGTGGGCTTATGGGTTCCTAATAGGTATGTGTGGCGCCGACGCCGTCCGCAGTTGCTGGTGGTGCCGCACGGGCGAACTAACTTGCTCAACAAAGCAATCTCGCTCGTTCAATCGACTAGCAGAGAAAATTGATTGTTCTATGTGTGAATTCACAAGGATAGTATTACATGTAATAAGCTACAGCAATGACAATTTATAATGTCCCTGTATTAGACTAGTTTTTTGAGAACAGAAGTAAGAACATGAATCAATAAATAATAGTAAATAATAACTCAGTCGAGTGTTCTACTTTAGGTTTAATTTACTTTATTTACTTTGTAGTTAGATATAACGATGAAGACTTATTATAACGATTATAAGATTATAAGGAGTTTATTAAAAGTCAATAGTATACAATAAGTACATACAGTAGCTGTACAGCACTATCGCATTGGGTTTGTGACCTGTAATGATAGATGTATAAGGATTTTAATAAATAAATAAATAAATACTGCGATGGCCGATCAGCCGATAAACGTGAGCTAAATCGCCTCAACTTCCATGAGCGGACTATTTATATGAGATTTTTTTAATAGGTCATAGTGCCGAGACTAACTAAATATTCATCTTGCTATTTTTCAATTTTCAGCTAGCGATCCATAAAAATTAACAAACCGCGTAGTCATCACGAACTATATATATTATAACGCGGTATACCTGTTCCGCCTGGATATTTAAAAAAAACCGTAGTTTTGCGGGACGTCTTGCCAAAATCGGGACAACGCTAGTTCTTTGCGATCGTTGTAGATCTATTTACAGTTATAATTGCAAAATTGTAAACAGTTAGGGGCAGAGATTTAAATATGTAACAAAAAAATTAAACGGATGATTCATGAAATATGCTGCAAATAATAGTGCAACAAAGAGTTAATACTCGTACCATGGTTTGTTAATTGAAAAATGAATAAAATATAAATTGGATTAAATTTTAACTCACGCTATATGGAATCACTATTAAATATTGTTGGCTTCCGTACAAACTCACTTTATTGGTTCAACAATAAGGAATAAAGCATGATTGCTGAACCCCAACATGTTAAGACATATCCAGCCTACGTCAAAATGACAAGACAATCTGTCCTTTTCCTTGGATTGGTTACCAAGCAACTAATTGACCATAATGTCAGATTCCATATAAATTTTTGCCGTCACCATGGCAATGAAAGTAATTTGCGAAGACTTTTTGTAATGACTACCACCAAGCGAATTAGCATTTCTTATTAGGATTCATTAGGACTTCGTGTGTTGCAGACACACGAAGTCTATAAACAAGGCTTAGCGGACTTCGTGTGTCCTCGAAATATTTTTATTCCATTGACTAAATTACATTGATACTAGATTAAAAAATGTATGTGATGCCGATACAAAGTCTCTAACATCGGAAATTTGTTGCACTCTAGTTTCAGTAGATTCGGTCCTCATTGTAATATCATCAGGTTTATGAAGTTAATGTTAAGAAAAAAATATTTGCTCGACAAAATGAAAAGAAATATTTTATCATAATTTCACAATTAAAAAGATGAACTCAACCGAATTAAAATAATTAAAGTCTGATTCCCATTTTGGTTTATCTCGGAAATATTATGAAAATTTTAATATTGTTATTTAAATGAAAAATTAAATAAAACTGAATTCATTATGATTTTAAAATAAGGTTAAGGACGTCCATATAAGGTGTTAGTGTTGAAGTAGAAATTACGTCAATTCATCGATGCAAATTGGGCAGAAAGTCTCCATTAATTTTACTCGTAAATGACAAACATCACTCAGACGCCTGATACATTAGCAAATGTCACGAGCAATTACCTACGTACGATATAAGCAGAGGAATTGTTTGTCGTAATTTGAAAAATAATTTTACACATCTCATACACTTTTATCGAAATATGTAAAGCAAATGTAAGTCGTGTAAGCAAATTAACTTTATTTTTTATTAACGAGTTTGTCCCAAATGTTGTGTTTATCTTATTTAGTTATAAATATCACCTCAGAACGTGACATTATCAAGTTATGCAAACTATGATAGAGAGTCACCGAGTCTCTCGGCGATATTAGCTTGCTAGTGCGCTCTATTTTAGGAGGGCGGGCGGTATTCGATAAAACTAGATAATATATATAATACTATTTTTATCATTTTCTTTTACTTTACTTATACAACTTTAGGATCTAAATTAAATTAAGTTTATTTCTATCTTTAACTATAAAGCATTTCGGTTAAGTTACACCTGATTTCATTAAAAAAGTTAAAGTAAAATTGTTTATTGCAATGCTGAGCACAGGCTTCTGAGAGGGTTTTGGAGCCGGAAAGAATCCGCCACGCTGCTCCAGTGCCATGTTCTCGAAATATTTTTTGTTTCTCGCCCATGTAGGTTTCCTTACGATATTCTCATTGACCGTCGTGCAGGTAAATCAGCACTTAAAATTGTAATTAACAATTTTAGAGGTGCCGGCACTGGGAATCCAACCGACCTGGGTTCGATTCCCGAACTCGCGTGGTATGAACTTTAAGGCGAGCGCCTAGCCTCTGAGGCTCTATTAAGTAACAGATTATTATTAATATCAGACTATCAAGTTATAATTTAAAATTGTAATATTTCCAAAAGGGAAGGGTGTTTTCTGTAAATGTAACCAAGAGAAAGAAATTCTTCTTCTACAAGGCTATGAGGTAATAACAAATGTGTAAATTACGATTAAACAATTTAATCAGAACACTTCGACTACGAAATAAACCCATGAAGCTTTGTAGATACAGTATTAAATGTTGTTGGATTCATTACAAAACCTCTGTGGAATTTTGCTGAACTATTTTTAAATTTAGACTACGATTATTTTGTTATTAATAATTGTATAAAATTTGCATTATTTTATTTTGAAATATAAGAATTGCGTGTCAAGCTTATTCATTAAAATATCTCACTGTATCCTCCATTTGCTACGTTACTGATAGCGTCCCGTTATGTAGCATAATTCTTTATTAGACTATTATATTTATCGCTTGAGTTACGATGCCTTGAATTAAGTTAAGCTCCATTTCGTGTGCTTACTTAAGATAAGAAAGTTAAAAGGAAAATTACTTAGCTACGATCCACATGCAAAAATGAAAAATGGTGTATACTACCTAGTTTTTTAAGAGTATCACCCGCCCTCCCACAGTAGCGTGCACAAGCAAAACTACTATCGCCAGGAACCACCACCACCACAGGAATACAACACTACCACTGGGCAATACACATCACTTAAACAAAAAATGCGACACGTGTTT
>DWIA01000307.1:0-11586 GCA_018248195.1 Archon apollinus
CCCCCGCACCCCCCGCAGCCCCTGCACCACCGGGACCCCCTGCCATTAGACAGACAGTGTGCTGTCATGCTTAACTAAATTAAATTGATTTTAAACTTGATTTTGTATCGACTACGCAATTATAAAAGTGACACCAACATAATGAAACTGTCAGGTTTATTACGGTTTTGCAAATTCTGCAGTAGCAATCATACTACTGTAGAATACACTGTATATTCTACTCGCTTTCAAATAAAAGTTACGCCCGATCTTCATATGGCAGTCCACGCAAAGACGCATCACAATCGACGCCTATAACAAATCTGCAAGTCCCACACCTGCGGAAAGACCACACGACAACAATTTGACACGACTGTGCACACGAGTCTGGTTATTCGATTCAAAATAACTGTATATAGAGCCATTATTTACTTTACTTCGACATCATTTCATACTTTATCTGATATTAGGGGTGACACTACAAATTGGCGGGAGGAAATACCCGTCCAAAAACACATAATTTTGCAGTAGATTCGTGTCTGATAAAATTTTCAGTAACATTTCAAAAAGCTCCATTTATATTATCTGTTGTGGTAATAAACACTGATCTTAGAGTACGCGCCATTTAAGAAGTCCCATTGGTTAAGGTAGTCCCAGTCATGAACCTAATGAATAAGGTTTGCGAACAATCCACGGGACTTCTGTCGCGTCCCGTACTTTGACTAGAATATTCTATGAACACTGACATATGCTCCAACTTAATATGTAAGTTTTATACAAATCACTAGAGATAATCCCTAACATTAGGATTATCCCATAGACAGAGAAGTTTATAAATGTATTTGTAATTAGGTTCATAGCTCTTTGATCGATCTCAATCATTCACACTTCCAAACATTTGAATAAAAGTAACTAGGTCTTAATTACAAAACAGGACCAATCTAGTTTATTGACTGAGGCTAAACATACCATCCGGAAGAATATATTGCCTTTATTTACTGTCATTGAAGGAAACATTTAAATTTCCTTTCTTTTTTCTTAAAATGTCATGAAGTTGTCAAATAATATGTTGTTGACAAAATTGTGTTTGATAGTACATAAGTCAGTTGTTTGATTTAAATTATGGAATGACCAATTAGATACAATATTTAAAAACGGGATGGTATTCTTTATATATCTTATGGTGGCACTTCACATCGATTACAGTTGCTGAACATACGATATTTGCTCGAGTTCCAACGCAGCAAACAATCGTTGGTCGCTGAATATTGAACTGGAGCTTAACTAACTTTTTTTAACGCATTGCAAGAGGAAAAGGACGCCGAATGTTTGCATAGTCTTCCTACGCTTCAGCTTTGTTATTCGCCCGCCTTTGAAATGTATTGACGAATGACGAACTAATATTAACGAATTATATAGGGCAGGTACATGCGTAGTTACTGGGGCTTAGGAGCCGATCTCTCATGGTGACGAGCGCAGTGCAGTGATACACCAGTGATTTTGGGTGACACCGCTGATGTTATGGGCGGACGTGGCACTTTAGCAGGTGAACAAATAGCTCATCTCGTCACTAGTAACAGATACTTAACAAATAACATTCGGCAAACTAGGCGTAAACGAAAGTTCGGTAACTTCGCTCTGAACACCACTAAGTGGGGTGCCATCATTACACTGTTCAAGATGAATTGAGTCGGCGCAGTCAATGACGAAAGATATTTTCAATGTTTACATCAACTTTATATTTGGCATTATGTGTATATAAACATATATCATTATTAATTTAAAAAAATAAGAACGAATCTCCCACTTATATTTAATCATACACAATCATGAAAATCAAGTGGCATTTTTGACATTGTAAAGCTATCGCAGCCATTATAATTCGTAGCGCACATGTAAATATAAAGCGTCTCAAGTAGTAAGCCATTGATAGTCTGCGGATGGAGGTGTGTAATATTAAAGTGCCAATAGCGGAGTGAAGAGTAATTCATATAATTGTGTATGTCCAAGTTGCAGGTTAAATTTTAGTATAATTGTATCATATTAAGAATAGTGTTTAGATATAGTATTGCACATGTTACTACAAGGTACCAATTAGCCCTCAATCTTTACATCACTCGTTTGCATGTCTAGATATTTATGAGTTATATCTATTCTGTAACTAGGACTTTATTAATAAGCTGCTTTCAATTTCACGCGTAAGTTTGTACAATCTTAAAAATTTAAGTTATGTCAAGCGATGTAGCTTTCCGTTTAATATTTCGCAATTTATGTATTGTGTGTTAGGAATGAATGTGAGAGCACTTTATTGATTAGTACCTTAATATATTTACATCTTTCCATATGTTTTTCTAAAGTGTAAGCTCAGACGATATCGAAGTGATTTACATCTCCGTGTACAGTGCAAGAAATACTTAATTATATAAGGCATTATTGATATATTAGTAGTGATCCTATCGACATTTGATTTCATTGCGATGTATAAATTATATTTTTATTGAATATGTATAGATTTTTATAAAACTGACACTTTTATATTCCTAGATGAATTTCGTCGCTCGTTCGTTTGAGTACCGTATGTTTTGGTTCTAACATGATTTTTACAACAAAAGTACATTTCAACGGAATGCTTTAAATTCCATCAGTTTTATGTTTCATATCAGTATTACAGGGCAAACCAACGAAGAGCGCTGTATTGTTTGTTCCCTGTAAGGTGTTTTTGTTAAGTTCATGTCCCATAAAATTGATCATATATAAAATATATATAAATTTCTCTTATTCAAATCGACACAATGAGCTTCGACCACTAAAAATAAATAATACTCCATGTTCGCGCTCTTTCTTGCTTTTCCGTGTGGTACAAAAACTTGTCATCATTCTATATACTTTTTGTTTTTTAAGATCTTTTATAAAAAAATGTAGTAAGTCGAAGTAGTGTTTTGGACATGGATCCTTTTTGTATGGCTGAATGTATTATCGTGATCCACGTGTATATTTTCTGCGTAGAAACATGGCGTCTTCGCTAAGATTACGTCATCTTGATTATAAACAGTCAGATTCTTTCAGCCACCTTTAACTTTCTTTTCTGTATATTGTGTTAAAAACCTGTGTGATTTTCACTATTCATTAAATCATAAGCCATTTGAACATGAGCACGGGTGCAGGTGACATATCATGGAAAGACCGAACCCGACATTATTAATATCGACACAAAAAGAATACATGTCCATAATGTTAGAACCAAAATACGCCCGTTCTCGAATTTTTAATTATTTTTAACCATTATCTCAGTGACATGAAATCTCTTTTTAGCTCCACATGTGCTGTGTGATATCTCTGACAGAGTCTTAGTTTCTAAACTGAATGTAATCGAAAATTGAGCCCACCTTTGTTTAGTACTTAAATTGTTGTATATTTCTCGGCGCAGCGTTTATCATTGTACTCATCGAAATTAATCAATTAAGAACCTGGGTTGTTCCGTTTACATCAAGTTTCAACACTTATCCCCTTACCAATAATCGTATAGTGGTTGTACAGTAAGTTACACAATGCTTTGTCTTCTTCTTTCGAATGTTAAATTACTAATGATAGAAAGAGAAGAATTGATTTGAAGGTTCAGAAGATTGAGGCCGTTAATGATTTGAAAGTTCACGAGCATCATTAAAATAAGTAAAGATAAACTTTTGAGCGTTTTCGCATTTTTTATTAGCGGTTTCAGAAAAACAAAAAAATGGTCTATGCTCATCGACCCTTGTTACATCATAACTCTCCCGTCCAAAAGCACATCGAATAAATAGAAAGAAACTGGTAACATTTGGAACAGCCCTTTTTATATTTTAAGTTATAAACAAATAGGTAATATTTATTTACACGTCTTCTTTCGTTTTATATATTTAATAAATGACGTTTAAAAGTAACGGAACGCGAGAGGGTTTTATATATTTTTTAATTTTTATTTAGGTAAGTAGTTAATGAGAGGTCATATAACGCATATATTTTCATTAGTATTTTTTCTCCATACTTCTGTATTTTTTTGTCTTTTAAAGCAATATTATTACTTCTTAAACTTTTATTCAATTTGCTTTTGCTTTTTTGCCTATACTACGAGTACTATATGCAGACTACTACTTGATCCAGTGCAAAATATTCATTAATAAGTCCATCTAATATGCAAATTTGTTCATTATTATATGAATTTGAAATACATATTTGGATTGACATCTCCCATACAAGAAAATATTTAAAATATTTTTACAGCGTCCTGAGTGTTCTTTTCTTTCACTTAATTGAGAATTTTTCTTTCGACTTATTATTTAATTCATGAAATCAAACACGTCCATTATCGTCACTATCATGATGATGAACTAAAACATAACACTGCCGACCCTGTGAGTGTATAAATTATAATATAAAAGCAATGAACATGTTCAACCAAGTGTTAGCCAGCATCAATTTGTTGTCTATGCAATATAAATAGTTAGTACTTAAAAATGTTAATCCTGATTGTGTGTACACAATGCAATGTAAATCTAACCTTGTTGCGAGACTTTTGCATATAAAAGCGGCGTTGTTTCGCCACGCTCACTTTACCTAAGTCTTCTTCTAACACCATATTTATGTGTTTCGGAGTGGAATATTTTCTAGCATTATGTATTAAATATGAATAAGACTAACATCGGACAACTACTTCATGCCATATTATTCATTTTTATTAGATTTAAGACAATCTACGTATTAGAAATACTTCAGTTCATTTTTGTAAATATTCATGTAAGACTGTTCGAAAATAAAAACTTTTACAATTATTCAGATTTATTTTTTCTATGCCTACGGTAGATTCATTGTAACTGCCAGTGACTATAAATGCATCCATACCCCTACCTCAATACAGTAACGGTTGTTTCCGTTGAAGTGTTGTGCCTAAAAGATTGATGACTCTGAGCACAGGAATTTTGTGTACGTACACTTTTCTCGAGATGCTGGAGCCTCTGCCTCAAAACGGTTTTTCGAGAGTTCCAGATACCTTATAACAACGGTGTTCTGTTCAGGATTTTATAAATTTGCTTGGTAAAGGTCGTTAGGCAATCAGCTGTGACCATTAGCTGTTTGTCGCTCCTTCCTCAGGGGACGCCATATAAAGTAAATGTTGTTAGAAAAAAAAGGATGAACTATGGTAGCTATTCGCATCATCGTCATCATCATCATTTAAGTCAGCAATATCAATCTAAGCAGTATTTTTATTTGCAGCAAACTTACAGGCGTCAACATCTAGTCACTGACAACGTGACCAACTGTCGTACCTGTCATGGCGTGGTGCCGAGAAGTTAATAGGACCTATTAACTTCTCGGGTGAAAAGGATCTAGACTTTATTAACGCCTAGCCTAGTGGTCAGAGCACCTGACATCTACGTCGCGGGTCCTGGGTTCGAATCCCAGTCAGAGCCAACATTTGTGCAAAAACACAAATTTTTCGTTTTCTGATCTGGTTGTGTCGCGATTGTCCCCGTGTTTCTGACACTGCATTCTAGCTTACCTCTGCTATCTTATCACATGAGCGTTACAACGGGCACGGGTATGTTGGAACGAGCGAGTGCCCATTTGTTTGCGTACACTTGTGGCACTATAATATCTCCTCCGCAGTTGATAGTTTCCGGCAATATTCGATAGATGTCGCCGTCGTCGGAAATCGGCCTGGAGAACATCATCATTATGGTAATATGGTGAATAATAAATCGGCTCGGTTAATCAGTGCGCTACAAATCGTAACGATATGAACGATTGGAAGGAGATTACGATTACATGCGCGCTAACCCATGTAACGTCACGCGCTTGGACCAGCACAATACTCTTTCGAGGTACTTTAGTCCTTATTGTCACTTCAGTGCCATTTCACAAGACGAGTCGGGCGTAAAACTTGTATTCTCTTAATACACTTACTCATACTAGCACATATTTTTACTAGTGAAAGGTATTATTTTTATTTAAAATTTAATTAGATCATGAAAGATCGATCGATTTTGGATAACAGACTCGTAACTGACATCCAAAAGGAAATTGAAAACTATTTTTTTACTATATTTTCCTTTTTACTGACAAAATGTAAAACTCGATAATTTACAATTAGAAATAAAATAAGCTCACTTTACTTATTACAAGTATAAAAAAATCACATCGCTTTTCGCTTAATTTCGAAGAAAAATTAAATGAGTGACCTAAATGATGGTCATGAAGGGTCAGCGCAACTATTCGAACGAAATAATGGTAACGACGAAAGTGGACAAGATCCTACCATCAGAACAACTGAGTTATGACCCCAGCATACGTGCAGTTGTCTTCAGCGTTGGACCCACTTGCCTGGGACTCGTGGCCGTGGCTGAGGGCTTGGGGAGGTCTGGGGGATGGCAGGTAATTATTTCATTAGGTTTTCACAATATTATAAATATATATTAATAAAAAATATACATAACAAGTAAATTAATAAAAAAAATATTTGTCTTGTAGAATCTGTAGTACGAAGGTTTTTTTTTTAATTTCTTATGGTTTTTCGGCGGGAACTTGATCGGCATGTAGTGCTTGAACATTTTATTTATAAATTCGAGTTAGGACTTTTGGCGCTAACCCGAAAAGAGGCGGTTGTGTTTTTATTGTCTTTAGTTATTTCTGTATATATTTAGAGTTTTGATGTTTGATATTGATAGTTTATTATGCAGCAAGTGCTCATGAGTAGTATAGTACAGTGATTGGTAAATTGAACTGAAGACCAGAACTATACTTTTCGTTTTGTCTCCATTAGTTTAGAATATCTTCAGTAAAAACTATCATTTTACTCTCGATCGAAGTGTTGAAGATTGTACATATATTTGTACCGGGATATGTTACTTGACACTGGAAAAAAGTTAATTACTTTTTATTACTATTACTATCATCTATTATCATAAATAAGTAATTAGTGCTCGTACTTTTTATTCATAAATTGTAGTTATTTTCAGTTACGATTTCTTATATTTACGCGAACACATTTAATAACCTTCTACTACTCAATATATTTACGGAATTTACCGCGTTTATTTTGTACTGTTTAATTCCCGGCGTTTCGAGTGTTTTACACCCCTTTGCTTTACACCTTCAGCTTTTAATTATTTGTTTTGGACCGATCTACACAGTATGAGCTAACAGTGTCTTAAAGTCTTGCATCTAACCACTAAGAACACCACTATTCTTAGTGGTTAGAAGAGCTAATAATTATCAGTTAATATTTGAACAAATAAATAGCTAAGATTTTTTTTCTGTCTCTATCTCTTCTATATATCTTTGTCACTGGTAGAAATTGTCAGTCGTAGCTTTAGCACGTTGTGTATACCAACCAGGTGGTGGAGACGATCCCGCTGAGCGTGTCGGGCGCGAGCAGCAGCGTGCAGCGCGGCGTGCTGGCGGCGGGCGCGGGCGCGGCGGGCGCGGGGCGCGGCGCGGCGCGGGGCGCGGGCGCGGCGCTGGACGAGCTCAACCCGCGCCTGCGCCTGCGCCTGTGCCTGCTGCACAACCAGGACGTCTGCAGCGACTACGTCGAGGCCGACAGTCAGTACCCGTCGTTCTCTTCTCGAGACACAGTGAGAGCGAGATGGCGATACCTCCCTCTCACTCGAAATAGGAATAGGGTAGTCCGCCAACCCGCATTGGAGCAGCGTGACGGGCTCTTCCCAGTTCCAAAACCCTCTCAGAAATGAGAAGAGGCCTGTGCTCAGCAGTGGAACATAAATAGGTTGAAAATTTACTTTTCTTTAAAAGGGGATTATTTTCAAAGTATTAGCGACCCTCCTAGCTGATTTCACCTACGCCATCTGCTTCCAATTCCGTTCCGTTTAGGTCAACTTGAACTGTAGCATCAACTATTGTATCCTAGTTACAGAAATAATAAGTGACTCACTGAACCTAGGCGGAAACGCACAGATATTAGGATCCAATTACAATACTGTACAACAATTGCCCTGATAAACTTTATTTCACTTTCCTGGGAACTAAAATGATGAAACCATTGTAATGCTTTCCGTAACCTTACTCTCGAATATAATATATTTTCTTTAACAAAGATTATTAACATTATACTCATTTAACCTAATTTTTTTAAACTACACCAATACGCAAAGAATGCCACCATCGTGGGAAATACCAGCAACAAACCCTTTTTTATAGTTTTCAGTCATTATAAAACGATATAAAATGCAAAAATAACAGTAGTATCATAAAGATCATTCATCAAAACAGCTTAGCGGCGATCACCTCATTCCCAGCGGTCATCATCATCCATGTATTCTTTAATATTATGTAGACCGTTTTAAAAAGTCTTTTTAATAATATTGAAGGTTTTTAATTTAAATACTTTGTGCACTTTCTGAGATTTTTAAGTAAAAATGTATACATTGCCCCATGGGGGTGACTGATTCTGTTAAGTTGAGTAACTGGCATTAATAGTTTGTACTTGTGTCTGGTCTTATGGACATCACTTAATTTATTAAACTAATTTATTTTCTTATTTCCATAAGGTTTTTATATACATATTGAAAGGCTCAGGTTATATTATATTTTAAATTCTTTCAATTTGTATCTCAGAGACACTTTAGAGCCAAGACAATATATTTATCATCTTATATGTAGCAAAACGGTCATAAGAGCTATTGCTTTCAAAGGCCTTTGAGTACAGTGACAATAATCATTTTGTTGTATCCTCTATTCGTGTGTGGTATCTTCTGTCGTTGTAACTTTCAAATCTCAATCACAAATAAATTAATGTAATTTAATGAATTAATAAAATTAAAAAAAATTAAAAATTTAATGTTATTATGTACACTTCGTTTTGCAGTCGGTCCGGCCTACATCAAGGAAGCATCAGCTCTGACGACGGCAACACTGATCGCAATCGTTGTCTCCGTCATAGTGTTCGTTCTGTTCTTGTGCCTGCTCTTCGTGTTCTGCCGGTGCAAACGGACTGAGAAAAAGAAGAAGGACTACGAGATGGCCTCCATAGGCCACGGCATGTCGCTGACGTCGCCGAAGAACCAGGCGCCGCCGCCGTACATGGAGTACCCCAACGCCGGTATGGAGAACAAGGCTCTGGAACATTCGATGGAGCTGTCCATGGACGACTCGAAGAACGCCGTGTACGCGACGCAAGCCGCGTACGGGTACCACATCGCGCCACACGCGACACCCACTCACGTTGGACAGAACATGTCTAATATGGACTGTGAGTATGAAGTTGTTTCACTACTACTTATTCGACAATCTTATTATTAAAATCAATAGACGCAGTTTTCTATTTCTTTAGTTAATACTTGCGATTGTTGTCTCTTGTTGGAATCCCATAGCGATAGTATTAGTCTAAGTTAGACTTATACGTTGTTAGATCATACTGCATATTTTATAAGTTATTATAACCTGCCTTTCATAATGTCTTTAATAGCGAAACCGGTCAGGTGTTAAATTAAATATAATAAATACTTGGATACATACAAATATACACAGACATATATATACATACATATAGCTCGTAGAATCGATAACCGCTGGGGAATAAAGGTTCTGGAGTGGCAACCTCGTACCGGCAAACGCAGTGTAGAGCGACCCCCCACTAGATGGAGTGATGACCTGCAGCGTCGTGCAGGAAGTCGATGGATGCAGGTGGTTCAGGACCGTCCTTTGTGGCAATCTATGGGGGAGTCCTATGTTCAACAGTGGACTAGTGATAGGCGGAAATGAATGAATGAATGAATACAAGTGTTTGTGTTACCATAATAATTTCTATTTCTTTGCTTTGCTATCATTGAGGACCACCACCGACGCGTTCCAAGATTGGAATCTCAGCCGGAGCCAACATTTGTGCTAAAACACAATTTGTTGGTAACGGGTTCTGGTTGTGTTGTGATTGTGCTCGTGTCTATGACACTGCTTCCTACTCTATCTTACTTCCGGATTTATCATATGAGCGTAACATCGGGCACGAATGGGTTAGGGCGACTGAGTGCCTGTATGTTTTGCACGCACACCTGTGGCAGTATAATGTCTCCTGCGCCGCTAATAGCTTGCGACAGTATTCGGCAGTTGTTGCCGTGGTCGAATCTATCGCGAAACCGAGTCGAAATGTGCTAGAAGTACATCAGCGTCATTATTACACTCTGTTGGTACATACTGTCTCTTTGCATTACAATTTGGGATTTAATACAATTATTTTTATTTTCATTGTGCGCTATGTTCTCTAATATATTATTGAATTCTATAATGAAATTTCCCAAACAGGGGTGAACACGGGCTACATGGAAAAAGGTTACGCGAACAGCAACAACGGCGGCAGCGTCAACTCGCAGGACTCCCTGTGGCAGATGAAGATGGCCGCCGCGAACAACCCGGGCATGATGATGATGGAGCGGACGAGCAACTACGGCTACGACCCCATGCACGCCGGCTACGGCACTATCGACGACTACGCGGCGTACCAGCCGCTGCCGCACGCCGCCCACGCGGCACACGCGGCGCACGCGGCGCACGGGACCCTCGCGCCCAACGGCGACTACATGCGCACCTCGCAGAACCCCTCCCGGCAGGACTACTGCTCAGATTCCTACGCGTCTGTGCATAAGCCCAAGAAACGTATTGATCAGCATACCGGTGAGCGTCCAAAGTATTTTTTTATTATTATACACGTCAAAAATAATACTATAATTTGTCCATAATGATTAGAAAAATACTCATCAGCTTATGACTATAGACATACAATTTTTATATTGACCTATCATCAAGCCATGTAATATTTAAATTTTTCAAAAAAAATTCTATTAAACATTTCTTAGATTTAGAAATGCATTGATTTATTTGTCCATTGATTTATGCAAATTTCTAGGTTGGTTTCTTTATCTTTCCGATAGTCATTGGCGTAAAGCGTCATAAAAGCAGATTGCGATATGATCTTTGAGACGACTTATCTCTTTTACATTAATTAAGTGCACTTTATCTTTGATTGCTTTATTTAAAAATAGACAATATATTATCAGTACAATTATGTAGCCGACGTAGAAAAATAACAATACGAGTTAATTTCTACACATAGTTTATTTAATCAGAATCTTGGTATTGTTGAAAACTTGGTATTGGTGATACAAATCTACAATCCTATAGTTGTCTGAAACTAAGGGAAGTGCTTGCTCAATTTAATGTGTTATGACTGGCGGCGGAACAGCCATCTTGAAAAGGACGCATGGACCTTCCGATAATGTACGGACCTGTGCCGTGAGCAAGCTGTAAGGTGCTGCGATCAGCAGTCCGCATGCGATTCGTGCGATTGTGTGCACAATATAATGTTGTAATTTGGTTGAGGTGACAGAACGATGTCGGTTCCAGAGTCCCCGTACCACGAGGTGAGCGGGCTGCCGGACGCGTACGCGGGCGAGGAGGGCGGCGCCGAGGACAAGCCGCCGCCGCTGTCGCTCAGCTACGACGAGTCGCTGGAGTCCGGCTACTCCACGCCCAACTCGCGCGCGCGCCGCGTCATCCGCGAGATCATCGTCTGAGCGCCGTGCCCCCCGCCTGCCCCCCGCACCCCCACCTGCCCCCCAGACC
>DWIA01000308.1:0-11574 GCA_018248195.1 Archon apollinus
TACCACGGAATGCAGGAAAAGTATTAAAAGTTTGTAATTTACGTTATTCTGCGTTTTAAATCATTTTATTAGATGTTCCTCATATTTCGAATTGTTGAGACAATTGAAATAGATATCCGTTTTATGTACGCCTACAAACCACCTGATAACAAGTGGTCACTCAAAACTTATGCCGAATAGATGATCTGTTATGTATTCATTACTCTTAGCATCGCTCTGTATACCACGGTCTAGCATTTCTCGAGACGGTGATTACGAGCTATTTTCACAAGGAATTAAACTTTTCAGGCATTTCTTTAGGTCGACTATTATGAAATCTCTTCTCTTATTTTACTTCTGACTTCATGTTTTATATTTATTTTTAATTTGCATTTTAATATTTTTTTATGATATGACATTAGATGACGTGACGAGCAAAGCGTTCACCTGATTGTAAGTGGCACATCAGACCATAACAGTAGCGATGTCACCCAGAACCTTTAAGTGCCAAGTCCTGCGTGCATTGCACAACGCTCGTCGCCCCGAGATATCAGTGCTTAAGTCTCATACGTCAGCTAATACTGATTATTATAGTAGCTAAGGGTGTTCTTCAAATCGATACACTATGATCTTTCTTTACTTTTACAAAACGATGCTCCTGACTAGGATCCTATAACGTGAGTGCGTTTTACTGACATAAATTTCACATGCACATTACAACAAGACCCGAAACCAACAATTTGTGTTTTTGACCAAATGTTGACTTCAGCTGAGATTCGAAGCCAGGACCCGCGGCCCCATCTATTTTAAAGGGAGTAAGTGAAGTATACTACATAAAAAAATAATGCATAATACATAAAACATAAAAAAAATTGAACCGGGGACGGGGCATCGGCAACGGCTAAGCGTGCTTATGGCAAATGCTTCCTTCTTGTGAAAGGTCTGGGTCCAGAAATGGAGTTATTAAGAGGCTTATGACTCATAAAGCGTATCAAATATTGTATCTACGAGTGGAAATGACGATGATCATCATCGTCATTTCCACTCGTAGATACAGATGTTTATCCATATTTTTAGCATAAAGCTTCAGTAATTACTCTTTTTATAACTTCCCTTAATACTGACCAATCTCTAATGGGAATCAAAAATAATGCGTTTAAATCAAAAAAAATGTTTAAACCAATCATCCGCTTTTACTGAATATTCATTATTTAATTAAAAGGATTATGACTGTGGATGAAATGATTTTTTATAATTCTAATTATAAAAATTGCGCTACAATCAAAAACAAAAACTCGAATTATTGACCATATGATTATGGTTTTAATGGCAATACGAATTATCATCACAACAATCAGTTTCAATTACATACAGTTTACGACCACCTTTGTACACGAAAATTTGCCCAAATTTCGCAAACATTAGAAATGTTGCAAACAAAGACAAATGCACTAATAGCCTTACAATTAGGGCTACAGTAAAAAATGAGAATTTCCACGCGTGTCTTCATTCTCAGGCGGCGAATCACGTTATGTATCTCACGCCTGACCCTCACGAACGATGATTCTTTTACCTTTTTTATTTTTATTTAGCTGATACGACTTTGTCTGCGTTGTTTATTAAATTAACAATATATTTAATGAACAGATTTTTTAGACAAAGACCTAGTGTCTAAGAAGCGAAACAATTCATTAGATTTTGCGTGATGCGCGTACAACGGTAGACCTCTCTTATACTTGTAAAAATCGTAATTTCTTAAACCTTACATAACTTTATATTAAATGAAAATATCGTGATACTATTTATGACAAGGGCCAAGTGTCTGAGAAGAAAAACTAGAAAAAAAAATGACCAAATCTATCCAGTAGTTTTTAACGTGATGCGCGCACAATGGCAGACACCTATGTATCATTTTATTTATATAGATCCATATCTATGTGTATTTACTGGAACTTGAGACCTAAATTACATTAATAATCATACCGTATACTATGGCAGTATATATTAAATGGTATTATTGAATTAAAACCTTTTCTCATTATCATTTTTAATTACAAGTAATTTGTTAAGTCTGGCAACTCATATATTGTTTGACGAAAACGGCTGTATAAAAACATTAAAGCTTTTTGTTATCTTCATAATTACATTTTATAATTTATTAAATGCCTTGAAAAACGAACTCTCGATAAAATCAGTCTGAAATCTTAAACGAGAAAAAGTTTCTTGAGTAACGTTTTCTCGCACTTCCTTTTATTAGATCACTCCACTGGAGTGTGTTTTTTCTACAAAAGTTATTTTTTCTAATTTAATAACAACAGAGTACCGTTAATTACAGGAGAAAGTTGCGATAAAACTATGATTAGCATATAGAACTATAAAAGAATACTAGGGCTTGTGGTTTTACTAGTGGTAGAATTCATAGTGGTAGGTTCCAGGAATCCGTCTAGGTAGATCAGTAGTATGCGAACATACTGTTTTGGTCTGAAGTGCACTCATTGCTAGTTTAATTACTGGGAAAATGAGACTTAAGAACTAATATCTCAGGGTACTTATGTACGTCTCAGAGCGCAGTACGGTGCTATCCAGAAATGATCTGGTGACACAGCATTCTTTACGGGCAGACGTTGCTTTTAGCATTCAGGCGAATAATTGTCGTCTTATTGCCTTAATAAAAAAACTAAGATTAATCATCCTCATTCATTTTCGACACATCGCAACGACAAATTCCCTTTGTACAACATAGATAATAAAATTTATTTATTCTAAGTGGGATTCTGCGAGTTCATTATTAAATAGTCAGAAGTACGAGCAAGGATTCGCAATTATTTATTTTTAAATACATCACAGCGACATTAATTCCTACCAGCCATAGACTGGCATCCGACACTCCGCCGCAAATTGGTTGTGACTGAATTTATTTATTTACACGTAATGTATACATTAGATTTAATTAATCGTTATGGCTACTTGAAATGGATTAGTTTTGAAATTCCATCCGAAAAAAATTCTGACGGAATTTTATTGTAGTAAGAAATTTATCGCACCTATGTGCGATTTGAAAAATTAAGGTTCTATTGATGCATTAAGTATACAGGCCCGGTGTTGCGGGTAAGGATTTTCGCAGATTAAACATTGATTAAATTCTGACCTATGTGTAATTATCGAGAGAGCTGCGGAAGGCATAATGTGTTTGTACGATATATCTAGTAATATCTATCAGGTAGAGGTTTAATTACTGAAGCCAAAGGTGTAAGGACATAATAAAATACTTAACTTTATTGAATGACTTCAAATTAATCAAATTATTTTTTAATTTTCTCTAAAAGTAAAAAAAATCATTTATATTTGTGACCGCGCGGGAACGGAACCCGCGACTCTAAACGCTGAAGACACTCACTGCACCAACAAATCCAGTTGTGGTGTGTTGACAAGACTGAATTGTTAACTTAATCATTCACTTGAAAACATAATAATTCCCGAGGACTTAATAAGTCAGTGAATCGGTGTAGCTCGCAACGCCGTAGGTATTGGATTCGGAATCATTCAGATGATTTCGTGTTCGTTCACTTCAATAACTTACTGATTCACGCTGTTTAACTTGTTAACTAACTAATGTTGTTATATAATTTTAACTTTAACTAAAAAAAATTAAATTATAAATATTTTTTTTATAAACTTCATTTTTAAAAAAAATTATCTGTAAGCGACATCCGTTCCCTACGAAAGAATATTTTCTAAGGCATTTTGACCATAAAAATATCACGGTTAACACCTTCAAAATTTTGTTCCATGTCTACAACAGGTGCTTGCTGCAGGTTCCATTACGCAGCTGCCATGTGAATTCAACCACCACTATGGGGGTCAATTACATGATAGCAATTTCTTTTTATGTTTTCGCTATAACTTTTTTCTCTAAAGTTTTTGTGGTGCCGGCGCCGGAACTGAACCCAGGTCACTCACATGCTATGAAATTAAAAGCGAGCGCCTAGCCACTGAGCTACCACGGCTTAACGTTTCTAATATTTTACTTAAATATTTCGTTAATTCAGTATCTTTATTTTTATTTTGAATTAAAATTACTGAGGAGAATTTAAAGTAAAAAAATATTTTCAAACTGTTTCAAACGAATGATAGCAACGGGTAACCTTTAAGCGAATTTTAAACAGACGAGCTTTTCTACAAACACGAGTTTGCTCACAGTAAGAATATTTAAAAATGAAACATTCCCTTTTCAAACAAAGCATTCACTTTTATTTTTTAGTAAAAGCAAAATTTATATAAATGTTGAAATGTTAACAATTTATACTATCATGTTTTAGGCAAAGGCTTGTAGAAAAAAAAACGTTTTATTTTATTACATATGATTGCCTAAGTTTTTGATAGATATATCAGAGACAAAGGCAGACAGAGAGCTTTGAGATTTATTTCAACACTAGCGAAAACTCTTACTACTTTTTATCAAGAATAGGACACATTTCAATATTTTAGTAATTGACTGCATAAGTAGGGCATGCAATTACTTAAGGTAGTCGACGACCTCGTGGTCAGATAGCTTGGCTTCTATGCCACGGGTGCGAATATCAGCCGGAGCAAAATTTGTTAAATTTGAAAAGAAAATAAAAATTGTGATGAAGGAACACATGGAGAGCGGAACTTGAAGTCTGACGATTAGCACTCTACCTGCCCCAAATCTGGAGAACGCATGTGGACGCGCAGCAGTGGGACGTAATACTATGTTGTTACTTTTCCTACTGGCACTGAAAACTTATTTACAATTATACTTTATCGGTGTATGAAAGCACAGCTGTTCCTCCTGTGACCATTTACAAATTATTTTATTATTTTTTATAATTACAAATAAGTTGCAATTTCAAACGTTACTGTGCTTCGGTCTGAAGGGCACTGATAGCTAGTATAATTACTGGGCATATAAGCCCACGGCTTATATGCCCAGTAATTGACGGCGGTGGTAGATTATCTGCCACCCCATTTCGTCCCATGGGTGTGGTAAAAGTTGACTGAGGGAAATGCCAGAAATATCTAATGGCTTCCGATCTATCGCCAATCCGCCTGCCAAGCGTGACGATTATGGTAAATCCTCTCAACTTGGGAAAGGTATTTGTTCAGCAGTGGACTGTTGAAACTGTTAAAGCTTTTGAGCTGTTGAAGAAAAAGAAGAAGATATAAGCGCAGGGTGACAAACGCAGTGTGGCGCCACACAAAAATGTTCTGTGCGACACAGCATTTGTTTGGTAGACGTTGCAGTTACTGATGGTAATTGCAACGTTTCGCTGCCTCGTCACATACTTACTTAAAAAAAACTCTTGTAAAACAATAATATTTCGGTTAAAAAATAAAAAACACTAAGATTTTTCTATATTATAGATGTAGCTTACAGACATAAATTGCACATGCACAAACATCCCAACTCGGATCTATGGCTTGTTTCGAGCGGAATCGAACCCGCGTCCCACCAGAAGCTTTGCCATTGCGCTAACTGAGCCGACGTAATCTTATCAGGACAAAATTTCAAATCGCTCCTAGTCTGTATTAAATCTATTTGCCTATGAATACAATTTAATGTAATTATTTTTATTTAGTCTAGATTATTTATATTATAATTATCGTATGTCATTTTTTAAAACGCCACTTGTTCGCGAAAATGCCTCAGTCCTGGGAAGGTATCATATTTCTTTTTTGCACTTCAACATCCGAAACGACGGAGAAAAATATATTTGTTTTAATTTTCATCGATAACAGAAATCGAGTTTCCGCAATCAACCATAAAATAACGCTAATTGTAAAGTGTTCAAGATATTTTTTCTCTTTTTAACTAAGAACAGGTTGTTTCTCACGTTGCCTCGAAAATCTTATGTTTTCTTCAGTTTTAAACTTTGAAATTAATAAAGCATTTTGTGGGTTTCTTACTGCATAAGTATGAAAGTAAGCCATCATAAACAAGGAAAGTAATCAGAAGTAAAGATATAATTCGGATTGCTATTGTGGTTGATGATAATGCCTTACAAGATCAATGAAATCAGATGGTAAATTCTCTACCACACACCCTCCGTACTGTGGTCTACAGAATACGTTGTAATTTTATCAGTAAACTGTAACGCACTGATATTATCATGACACTGAATCTATTATACAGGGCATGTTAAACATAAAAACAGATGTCTCATAGTGACGAGCGCATTGCGCAATTTTTAGTGAAATGTGGCTGATACCTTACCGTTACAGGCAAACGTTTTTTTTTACTGGAAAAAGTGACGAAACAAGCAAAATGTTCACCCGATGGTAAGTGCAATGTCTGCCCGTAACAGATCTTATGTCACCCAGAAAATTTCTGTGTGAAACCACACTGCGCCGCCTCCCTGAGACATCAGTTCTTATGTCTCAAATGCCCAGTGTTTACGCTAGCTCTCAGTGCGCTTCAAACCGAAACACAGTAATGTTTGCACACCACTGCTTCACGGCAAAAATAACTGGCCCTAAGATCTTAAGACATATTAGAAAATTAATTTAGCTCTCAGTGCCCTTCAAACCGAAACACATGTTTCTGATTGAGAGGATTTCTGCATAGAATCCTACCACCAGTAATGTGGTAAGTGGTCTAGCCATCAGGAAAATGACTTGCTCGTCTCGTCATTTATATACAAACTTAAAAAAATTGTACACGTATTCAGTGTAGGTGTATTCCTTGTGCGGCTGTTCAGTTTTATTCAGTTTAGCGACAGATAAATTTTCTTCAACCAACTATTGCGTCTATAAAGTTTCATAGCTTTGATGCTAACCGCCTACTGTAGCATATTCTAACAGAATAGCAGTCAGTGTTGAGTAATAGTATAACGCGACTATGTTTTGTTTGACGAACCTCGTGGCCCAGTGGTCAGTACTTGATTACTACGCAACGGGATTTGGCTTCCAATCTCTGCCGGAGACAACATTTGCTCAAAAATATAAATAGTTGAAATAGAATCCTTGCAATTGCACTAGCTTCAGAGCTCATTAAACCAAAAGAAAGTGGTTTTTTCCTCCCGCTACTTAGCGGCAGAATAAATAGCACTGCGGTGGTACCTACCGTAAAGCCAGTAAATATTGTTATTTGAACGGATAATTGTTATTTAAGTATTGGCATATAAGTTGACTTGATTTTTCTATCATATTTTTTACTAAATATCAAGTCGGATAAAGTAGGTTAGAGCATTGTCAAACGAGCTTTTCACAATAATTGAAATCGACCCAGGCTAGACCGTCATCGTTTAATTAAAATTTAAAAAATATGAAGCCAGGAATCCAGGCAATTTAATTGTAACATTATTCAGAATATAATAAATAACTGCTTCTTTCTGTTAAATGATCTCCACTGAGTTGTAAAATTCGTTTGCCGGGATTCAAAAGCGAATCCCACTAGCAACCGCAGCGATCGTCTGCAGAGGACTAATTTATTGAAGACCGCTCAAGTTATTTTATTAAAAGTTTATTTATTCCGTCGCTTTCATTTTAATTAACGTGCTTTATACACAACATTGCCGTTTCCATGACTGTATGCAATTCGGAGATCAACACTACAATAGTTCGATCTATCTACTGTTGTCTGACTGATGCGATGTGTGTCCTATCACGCTACGTAATGTGTAACAAACCGCAATACGGTCAGCCATGATTCTAGCACTGTACACTCAGTGACAATTATTAAAAACACACTCATGACGACGCGCAATCGCCTTAGAGAGCGGTGATCTATGAACAATACCACGGGTGTGTCCGTGGATGCACCAGCGTTCCTGGTGGTTCTCATCGGCATCGTAGAGTCATGATGCTATAAGTCGACAGTCCAAAATAACCTCCCACGGGCGGTCAATCGATGACTTATATTCGAAAGAATAATAAGACGAACTATCTCTGGAGACAACACTCACGTGTCGCGCTATAGTGACATGACTGTATGATGATAATACCTTATTTAAGTATTTCGGTTGGATAGGTAGTCCTACCAAACCAAGCTTATTTGCCGATGAAGCTCTAAAAATCATGGAAAGTCACAAAGAAAACTTCACCTATACAGTAACGTCACAACGTTGAAAGAATTTTTGTTCTTAGATGATTTTAATTACAATGTTCTCGTAATATACATTAATCATTAGTCGCGTGGGCTAACTTTGGGTTGTAAGTTCTATATCTCGCTCATCACCACAAGATATCAATTCTTAAGTATCAAATACCCCGTAATTGTACTGGCTCCAGTGTCATTTAAATTGAAAAAAGTGATGTTTGCACACCGTTATTGGACGGGATAGAAAGCATACAAACAGTAAACTGCAATTTTTGATACACGGAATCATATGCACATACAATGCATTCAAACCCGTATATACCCGTACATAACATATAAATTGGGAGTGACAGTGATTTTGGTGGGGATACAAACCCTCAGCCCAGCGGATAGGAAATGACAAACGCGGTAAGCAAATGTTGGTTGCATAAGTCTTCACAATATTGCGAAATAATTTAGTTAAGACTACTTCAAGCGATGCAAGTTCATTCATGAATCAATTAGTCGTCCAGAGAGCTTAACGTGCAGTCTTTTTTGCGTTTATTAAAATAATATCTGAGAATTTTAAATTATGTAATCTCAAAGACCTTCTGAGTTAGACGACCATCAATTGGTTCCACGTGTAGAAGAGAATCCAAACCTCACTATACGAGAAATGGAAAGCATACTAGGCTGTGATCACACTACTATAGCAAGACGTCTGACTTCATTGGAAAATCTGTGGAAATTTGGTTCTTGGGTTCCACTTTTTCTTCTTCTCTTCCCTTTGGGTTGGGGGACATGACCTGTCAACTGAACAACGGCAGATAAGTTTGAATGTCTGTTTGGAATTGCCGTCGCCGAACAACAAATTGGCTAGATAATTTGACAGGAGATGAGAAGTGGGTTTGTTATCATAACGTCACACGCAAGAAACAGTGGCTAGGGAAAACCGAAACTTCAAAACCGATTCCTAAAAGCAATCCAACAGCATTTGCCATTTATTACTTATTACTCTTGAATTATGTTTATGTGTCATTTCTACGTCGTATTCTCGCGAAACGGAGATCTTGCGTACTGGGCTGGGATTCGAGCACATAACCCACGGCGTAGTAGTCAGGTACTCCTGCCTGGCATTTCATTATTTTACTGACGTTACTCATAACTCAAAAAAGTGACTTAATATAAAATCCATTCGTACTAAAAAAATTATCTTCATTTCTAGAGTCACAGGCAACTTACTCGTATAACAGCTATTGCTACAGTTCCCGGCAACTTTGCAAATTACGCCATTTGAACTTTTGCGATCAGAACGCAAGTACTTATTTCAATTTAGATAACTTAATTAGTTTATTTATATGTTTGAAAATTGTACATGGTTTACGTCGACATTACTGCAAATCATCCCTTTGGGAAAGGCTAGCGGTAGAAATCCTATGCAGGAATTCGTCTCAGTAGGTACCACGGCAGTGGCAGTAATTCTAACGAGAAGCAGTAATATAGTATAAATGATTTCTTCACCTTAAACTCGTGGTAACCCTTAGGCGATATTTTTAGGTCTTATGGTGCTCGATCACACGCAGTCTCGTTATTTTTAGTTTAGTTTAGTGGTGGTAGAATTCCTTTTCAGAAAGGAACCTGCTTAGATAGATATCACCGCAGTGCCAGTTATTCTGCCGCCAAGCAGTAGTGTGCAAAGATTAATGTGTTTCGCTTTGAAGAGGCTAGTGTATTCTCTAGGCATATGAGACGTAAGAATCGATATCTAATAGTGCACCATTTACCAAAGCAGTACGGTGCTACATATTATCCGCTATTATCGCGCAGACGCCGCTGTTACATATGTGCAGGCGATGATATGATTCTAACCTTAACACAGTAATGACTTCTTTATGTTGATATAATTTACTGTCTTATCGCTAATTCTCAATCTCAGTAGAGATATGGTATTTCCAATTTATGCACACGATTGTAGTCAAATAAATCCTTCATCTAAACACCTAAAGTCACTTGTAGTAATAGTCTTTATGTCATTATGAATAAGGTGCAGTAACTTTATTCATATATCACGTCATCCGTAGAACCAATAATAAGAAAAGTTACAAACAATTATATTAGAAAAGCTAACACGAACAATCCGCATATCCAGGAACGCTCCAGGAAATAGTTTATGTGGAGCTAGCGAATAGAACATACAGTCAGAAATTCTGATATAAATCGCTATTGGATTGCGCCATTTTTTAAGTGTATAACTCAAGTATTTAGTTTTATGTAAGTGAGTAACTCAAGTTACCGCGCGACAGGAGACTCCCGTAGGGAGTACCGGTTGTTTAAAATGTAGGTTTGTTATTTCTGCGTAGTCTCACTTAAAAGGCAAGCAGCGCCACTGGTGGGAACTATTAAATTTTGTAAGGTAGTTCCACTAATACCACCAGCAGAGTTACAATGACATAATAGACTCTAGAATGTCTTTTTAGTTCTGCAACTTTTGAGTAAGCGCAAATGTAAATGCAAGAGTTTTTTTCTTTCTTTTCTCGAAAATCTCAAAATTATGAGAAGCTAGGATGTCATCAGAGAAAAAAATGGGGAATCCTTATTTTAAATTACCGGTCTATAAATTAAGTTATATTTTTTCAAACTACTGAATTCGTTTGCAATTAACGCAGTTTTGTTGTAGTTTTTGAGTAAGTATCGGCAATTTAATTTGCTTGTGAATATCATAGATTCCAATATTATAATCATATCCGTTTGTATTCTAGTCCTCTGCTGGCCATATGCTGGGAGAGCCCAGAAAGAAAGCAGGAACTGTCACTTCGCGCCTTTGACGGCGTTTCTTCTTACCAGTCTATATAAACACACACACATTTTCATAGGAATTTTGCGTTGCATTTTGCGTCAAACATTGTCATGCCATCTAACATTTTGGTCAGGTTGAAAAAAACTTTAGTAAGTTGTAACGTTTAAATTTAATTACTGAAATGAATATATAATAATTTCAGTTTGATTACTCGAAGAACTGTTTGCGATGTCAGTACAGGGCGTGATTTTTATAATTGATACGCAATACAATTACTCCTTTATTTAATTAATATTCAACGCACTTTTTGGTTTATAATTATTTTATATACAATTTTATTTTATTACATATTTGTTTTACATATATCCTGTTAGATTATCGATCATAGTGAAAAATTCTGAATGCTGTCAGATACTTTCAACTGTGCAAGAGATATTATGGTGCCATAAATGTAGGAACAAGCAGAGAGGCTCTCACTCGTCCTAGTTTAGTGTCTTTTATATATTTATTTCATCACCACCTGATAATAGATCAGCCGCACAACAGTTCATTAAATCAGCAAAGGACTACAGTAATTTCGCTTGCATCTTTTTTTTCGTCTAATTATAATGTCTCATATGCCCCGTAATTACACTAGCTTACAGTGCCCTTCAGAAAGAAATGCAGTAATGTTTTCACACTACTGTCATCATCATCATCATCATTTCAGCCTATCACTCGTCCACTGTTGAACATAGGCCTCCCCCACAGATTGCCACAA
>DWIA01000309.1:0-11559 GCA_018248195.1 Archon apollinus
TTCCGCAGCGGCCACTCAACGACGACACAGCTCACCCGCGTGCTACACTACCTGTCGGCCGAGAAAAACCGGGGCCGACAATCGGCGGGGGTCTTTCTCGACATAGAGAAGGCTTTGATTTCTTTTACAAACTCATATGCCAGACCACCTTGGCGCATACGATAGTGCGGCTAGTAGCGTCGTATCTTCAAGGGCGCACATTTTACGTGTGCATCGAGAACAAAAACTCAGCAACACGACCCGTTCACGCGGGAGTTCCGCAGAATGTGAATGTCGACAAGACAACCGCGATAGTCACACTCAAGCCAAAAAAGCAGGTGAAACTTCAGCTCTGCGGGCAGGACGTAAAGTGATCGACCGCGGTCAAGTACCTCGGGTGCATAATCGTCCGCTCGCTGCTCATGGTTCCTCAGGTGGATTTATTGATCCGCCAAACCAGAGCTGCGCGGGCGGTCCTCCAACCTGTTTTGGCATCACATTTGCCGACGCGAGTCAAGGTGGCACTCTACAAGACTACGTCCGCTCCAGATTAACTTACGCTGCGCCCGCATGGTATGCGCTAACATCCAAGATGCAGCGTATGAGACTTCAAGCCCAGCAATGCCTGTCACTACGCACAATCGTGGGAGCAGGAAGATACGTCCGAAATGACTTCATTGCCCGGGACCTTAACATAGAAACAATTCAGGAATTCATTACCCGGGTGGCGCATCGGCTGTTCGACAGAGCCGACAATGGGCCGCACATACACCTACGTGGCCTAGCGCCGCTTCACGCTCGACCACCAGAGGGGCGTCCGCTCCCACGTGAGCTGTTGCACCCGTCGCCTCCTGACTAGAAGTTAGGGATGAGCGACAGGCTCGACGCTTGGCTGGGAATAGCCCTCGGACGACCAACAATAGTGTACTATGCGCCTTTTTGCCTTGTGTAATCTTTTGTTACAGCAAGACAATGGATTCTCTACTCTTGTTTTTGTATTGTCTGCCTACATACTTTCCCGGTGTATTTTTGTCTCTATTATATTTACAACGGACTTACTGTCAATTTTTTGTTGCAGCAAGGCAAGCAGTAGGGCAAAAATCACAAAGCTTTCTAACATTCTAATATATTTTATTTTATATTATAATTAATTATTTTTTCAGCACGGCACGCGCCATTGTTTGTTTCGTTTGTTCGTCGTTCGCTTCGTTCGCTCTTTTTTGGTTCGTCTCGTTCGCTCGCCATCCGTCTCGGACAGGCTAGTAGTGTTGCTTCTTCTTCGAACTGGTTGCTTTTATGTTCTCGTCAGATACTGCAAGCACGAAAATATTCTATATATATAAACATAAATAGTATTTTATTTATATATGTGCTTGTAGTGCCAAACAACTATTTAAAGTCAGTCGTCCATTAAGATTAGAAATTGTCAGTGCATATCTTAGATTTGTAATCCCAACCTGCTGCAGTAAAGTAAATAAAAGTAATTGAATATTTGGATGTTTGCTATTACAGCCAAATTACTACAATACCACTTTGTAGATAACTATGGAAACGGGTGCTCCCTTAAGTCACGTGCCACTTGTACTTGACAGGATTTATGACGGCAAAAGCAAACTTGTGTTTCCACATAAGGTTCTATTGTTTCAGTTTATCTAATCTTAGTATTAAATAGTACCCACTCTACAAGTAAGAAGTTGTGAAAAAATAAAATTTTACTTACTTAACCCAATTTAATAGCTAAATTTGAATAAATAGCAAAAAAAATGCTTTCTTGTTAAGACAAGTTTAATATTCCCTCGCGGACTAAACTCAAACGTTACTTAAATTTCCTTATTCTATCCTTCTTAAGTCGACAAGGTAAGAAAGATTGATGAAATTTAACAACACATATTCAAATATAGTAATATCTAACACGATCCTTTAAAACTTGATAAATACGGTCCCGTAAAGTGTATTTAACAAAGTGCTGCCACACTTTGCTAAATACTCCAAGTTTGTTAATAAGCGTTCAGTTGTATACAATGGTATCACATGTTTGGGATATGCATTCTTTGACCTATTTCATTTTATAAAATTCTATTTAATCAAATTAGTCGTATAATATATAACTTATAACTTATAATTACTCTTTTTTGTAATCTGAGCATTTAATTAAAAAAAAAATTGTCCGGTGTAACCGCCTTTGTCTTTGATATGCAGCTTTAACTTCTTTGGCAACAAAACTGATGATGTCCTGCCATCCGATTTAAGACAACGACGACAACTATACAATACTGTCGGAAGTAACCAGCTATAGACACTGGCGAGAGATAAACTTACTCACTCGTCCTAACCTACCCGCGCCCAATGCACATGCGATAAGATCGGAGGAAGAATAGGCTACTAGGTGTAAGAGACATGTAACTTAACGAATCGGCCAGGAGAACATCATATATTTCATTCGTTTTTCGTCATATAATGATGGAATATAATCCAATGACCTAATTTTAAAGCTACCTACTGTTTATTTATAAGCCTACTAGTACAACGCGGCAGCTGTGACAATTAACGTCTGATTAGTTAATTCGGGAGGTACATACATATGTGCATATGTTAAACAATGACCTTGATGATGATTGATAATCCGCCACCATATCTCACCCTAAGGGAGTGATTAGATATGACTTAAGAGAAAACTAGTGGATTAGTAGCTTTAATTTCACCAAAGCAGAACTTTAACGATGATACTATTATACATTTATATTATTATTGGTAATTTTTTAAACAATTAATTTTTCATGAACAGGGAAAACTACGTAAAGGAAAATCTGGCAATATCATTAGTTTTTTATTAATCACAATTGATCAAAGAATAAAGAAAATATTATAAACATTACTATTTTCAAGTCCCCGGTGCCCGGTGGTAGTTTTTGATTCCCAGTCAAAATACCAATTATGTTATTTTCAAATAAATTGTTTTCGTGTTTTACTTTATTATGGTGGTTTCGATATTGCAATGAAACCAATCGGCTACACTAAGCTAAAGTTACCTCAAATGACTGCATCTATATTAATGCAAACTCTCCTAAATAATTATAACTTTTGACAAAAAGCAGTCAGTTATCTCTGTGGTCAGTTAGATATTAACATCGCATATATTTACTCCCTTACTAATAAATGTTTTATGGCAATTATATGGTTACACAATGCTTTATCTTCTTTTTTCGAATGTTATATTACGAATGACGGAGAGTTAGAAATCGGTGTACGGTGGGTATTTACCCGTTCAGCGTTTATTAGCCTACGACCTTATCGTTAATGTGTATGACTGAACATTATGAAAACATTTTTCTGCTTGATGTAGAACATGCTGCAAAGTATATGAACGTGACGAAGTTACCATCATATAGATTCATTTTTACAAGATTAATTACAATGTATAAATAAATTCTCAACAAAAATTACCCTAAGAACATAAAAAGATCAAATAACTAACTTATTTCTCTAACTTTTTTCCGACATCGTCTCACTGGGCGTTCATTAATTTGAAGCTCAGTGTGGGATAATGGGAAAACCTTGCTGAACTAGTTTCTTCGCTGGAGTTTATAAGATAGCGTAAACTGTATTGTGAAAATTTAGTTACCAACGTACTTACTCTTTTTCAATAGTTCGTCGCTCTGTACCTGTACATATGTGCGTCTAAAGTATCAGAGCTGAGTGTAAAGGACAAATTATGTCAACATAATGACGTCCTCCTCGTCGATTTCGATAGCGACGACATCTTCAGGTTGACAGCCAGAAGTTGTCAACTGCGCAAGACATTGACTGATGCAAGTAATAAGCACAATAAACAAAAACCTGTCCGAAAATATTGCACCCGAGAATTTGATGTTATGTTTATGCTATAAAGTTCAAGGATATGTTCGATAACGGCGGCTGTTTATTGTAGATTAAATATCTCCTAATAATACCTTGCTTTGAGGCAATACACGTGTCGTATACCGAATTTAGTAGTTTGTGTTGCCTAGTGGTAGTGTCTTAGTATTCAACGGTATATAGTGGCGGTCCCCGGTAGCAAATTAGCTTTGCTTCCTGTGAAACACAACAAATACTCCGTCTTTGCTAATTTCCTCATTGAATATTACGTTTGTACACAACCTGTATTTAAAATGTTCTAGATTTACATGATTTGAGACCAAGCAAAACAATTAACTGGCACTGCTCTTTCTGCAGAAATCTTAATAACTCAAAGAATTGGTCATTGGTCAAAAAATAAATTCGTCAAATTTTATTTGACCATTTTGTCGGCATGATTAATATGAATACCTATACCAAATTACAGATTTATACTATTAAGACTTTCTGAAGTAATCCACGGACAAACAAATGGACATGTCGAAACTATAAGTGTCCCTTGTTGACTTCGGAACCCTAAAAGTAATTAAGATAAAACATGTGAAAACATTAAAAAGAAAATCAAATAATGGTTATGTTAATTAACCGACTTCAAAAAAGAAGGCGGTTCTAAGTTCGTCTGTATGTATTTTGTTTATTCACTGATATTTTCGTCAGTTGTGGGCCAATTTTATAACAAATTTTCGTTTGAAAAGGGATACTGTAAGGATAATCCACTACCACCACTACTTTTGGTTAAGTTCTGTTGATGGGATCCATGAGAAAATCATGAAACTCATAAATTCGCTTAAGCATGTTTGGAACTGTTGCGTTGAAGTCGTTTTTTTTTGTTAAAATAATTATTTTATGATTTCTTATATTTACGTGAATATTACTCATTTAATAAAACTAAATGTATGGCACTAATACTAAAGGTACGCACGTCATGGGAGGACTGACGTGTCACACGTCCTGATTATTATTTTTAGTTTTATTGTGTTCATTTTTTATTTTATTTCCTGACGTTTCGAGCGCTTTACAGCCCCCCGTTACGGGAGGACTGAGATGTCAGTTTAATGGCATACTCCGAACGGGACACTTTCCTTCATAATGGTAGACTGGGAAAGTGATCATGTTGCCCAAACCCGGAAAGGACAGGCGCAAATCCTTCGAGCTACCGACCGATTACGATACTACCGCACATCGCGAACCTGTTTGAGCGCTTGCTGCTGCGTAGAGTATGTCCGTGCATCACTCTAAGATCTGAGCAGCACGGATTTCGCAGCGGCCACTCAACGACGACACAGCTCACCCGCGTGCTACACTACCTGTCGGCCGAGAAAAACCGGGGCCGACAATCGGCGGGGGTCTTTCTCGACATAGAGAAGGCTTTGATTTCTTTTACAAACTCATATGCCAGACCACCTTGGCGCATACGATAGTGCGGCTAGTAGCGTCGTATCTTCAAGGGCGCACATTTTACGTGTGCATCGAGAACAAAAACTCAGCAACACGACCCGTTCACGCGGGAGTTCCGCAGAATGTGAATGTCGACAAGACAACCGCGATAGTCACACTCAAGCCAAAAAAGCAGGTGAAACTTCAGCTCTGCGGGCAGGACGTAAAGTGATCGACCGCGGTCAAGTACCTCGGGTGCATAATCGTCCGCTCGCTGCTCATGGTTCCTCAGGTGGATTTATTGATCCGCCAAACCAGAGCTGCGCGGGCGGTCCTCCAACCTGTTTTGGCATCACATTTGCCGACGCGAGTCAAGGTGGCACTCTACAAGACTACGTCCGCTCCAGATTAACTTACGCTGCGCCCGCATGGTATGCGCTAACATCCAAGATGCAGCGTATGAGACTTCAAGCCCAGCAATGCCTGTCACTACGCACAATCGTGGGAGCAGGAAGATACGTCCGAAATGACTTCATTGCCCGGGACCTTAACATAGAAACAATTCAGGAATTCATTACCCGGGTGGCGCATCGGCTGTTCGACAGAGCCGACAATGGGCCGCACATACACCTACGTGGCCTAGCGCCGCTTCACGCTCGACCACCAGAGGGGCGTCCGCTCCCACGTGAGCTGTTGCACCCGTCGCCTCCTGACTAGAAGTTAGGGATGAGCGACAGGCTCGACGCTTGGCTGGGAATAGCCCTCGGACGACCAACAATAGTGTACTATGCGCCTTTTTGCCTTGTGTAATCTTTTGTTACAGCAAGACAATGGATTCTCTACTCTTGTTTTTGTATTGTCTGCCTACATACTTTCCCGGTGTATTTTTGTCTCTATTATATTTACAACGGACTTACTGTCAATTTTTTGTTGCAGCAAGGCAAGCAGTAGGGCAAAAATCACAAAGCTTTCTAACATTCTAATATATTTTATTTTATATTATAATTAATTATTTTTTCAGCACGGCACGCGCCATTGTTTGTTTCGTTTGTTCGTCGTTCGCTTCGTTCGCTCTTTTTTGGTTCGTCTCGTTCGCTCGCCATCCGTCTCGGACAGGCTAGTAGTGTTGCTTCTTCTTCGAACTGGTTGCTTTTATGTTCTCGTCAGATACTGCAAGCACGAAAATATTCTATATATATAAACATAAATAGTATTTTATTTATATATGTGCTTGTAGTGCCAAACAACTATTTAAAGTCAGTCGTCCATTAAGATTAGAAATTGTCAGTGCATATCTTAGATTTGTAATCCCAACCTGCTGCAGTAAAGTAAATAAAAGTAATTGAATATTTGGATGTTTGCTATTACAGCCAAATTACTACAATACCACTTTGTAGATAACTATGGAAACGGGTGCTCCCTTAAGTCACGTGCCACTTGTACTTGACAGGATTTATGACGGCAAAAGCAAACTTGTGTTTCCACATAAGGTTCTATTGTTTCAGTTTATCTAATCTTAGTATTAAATAGTACCCACTCTACAAGTAAGAAGTTGTGAAAAAATAAAATTTTACTTACTTAACCCAATTTAATAGCTAAATTTGAATAAATAGCAAAAAAAATGCTTTCTTGTTAAGACAAGTTTAATATTCCCTCGCGGACTAAACTCAAACGTTACTTAAATTTCCTTATTCTATCCTTCTTAAGTCGACAAGGTAAGAAAGATTGATGAAATTTAACAACACATATTCAAATATAGTAATATCTAACACGATCCTTTAAAACTTGATAAATACGGTCCCGTAAAGTGTATTTAACAAAGTGCTGCCACACTTTGCTAAATACTCCAAGTTTGTTAATAAGCGTTCAGTTGTATACAATGGTATCACATGTTTGGGATATGCATTCTTTGACCTATTTCATTTTATAAAATTCTATTTAATCAAATTAGTCGTATAATATATAACTTATAACTTATAATTACTCTTTTTTGTAATCTGAGCATTTAATTAAAAAAAAAATTGTCCGGTGTAACCGCCTTTGTCTTTGATATGCAGCTTTAACTTCTTTGGCAACAAAACTGATGATGTCCTGCCATCCGATTTAAGACAACGACGACAACTATACAATACTGTCGGAAGTAACCAGCTATAGACACTGGCGAGAGATAAACTTACTCACTCGTCCTAACCTACCCGCGCCCAATGCACATGCGATAAGATCGGAGGAAGAATAGGCTACTAGGTGTAAGAGACATGTAACTTAACGAATCGGCCAGGAGAACATCATATATTTCATTCGTTTTTCGTCATATAATGATGGAATATAATCCAATGACCTAATTTTAAAGCTACCTACTGTTTATTTATAAGCCTACTAGTACAACGCGGCAGCTGTGACAATTAACGTCTGATTAGTTAATTCGGGAGGTACATACATATGTGCATATGTTAAACAATGACCTTGATGATGATTGATAATCCGCCACCATATCTCACCCTAAGGGAGTGATTAGATATGACTTAAGAGAAAACTAGTGGATTAGTAGCTTTAATTTCACCAAAGCAGAACTTTAACGATGATACTATTATACATTTATATTATTATTGGTAATTTTTTAAACAATTAATTTTTCATGAACAGGGAAAACTACGTAAAGGAAAATCTGGCAATATCATTAGTTTTTTATTAATCACAATTGATCAAAGAATAAAGAAAATATTATAAACATTACTATTTTCAAGTCCCCGGTGCCCGGTGGTAGTTTTTGATTCCCAGTCAAAATACCAATTATGTTATTTTCAAATAAATTGTTTTCGTGTTTTACTTTATTATGGTGGTTTCGATATTGCAATGAAACCAATCGGCTACACTAAGCTAAAGTTACCTCAAATGACTGCATCTATATTAATGCAAACTCTCCTAAATAATTATAACTTTTGACAAAAAGCAGTCAGTTATCTCTGTGGTCAGTTAGATATTAACATCGCATATATTTACTCCCTTACTAATAAATGTTTTATGGCAATTATATGGTTACACAATGCTTTATCTTCTTTTTTCGAATGTTATATTACGAATGACGGAGAGTTAGAAATCGGTGTACGGTGGGTATTTACCCGTTCAGCGTTTATTAGCCTACGACCTTATCGTTAATGTGTATGACTGAACATTATGAAAACATTTTTCTGCTTGATGTAGAACATGCTGCAAAGTATATGAACGTGACGAAGTTACCATCATATAGATTCATTTTTACAAGATTAATTACAATGTATAAATAAATTCTCAACAAAAATTACCCTAAGAACATAAAAAGATCAAATAACTAACTTATTTCTCTAACTTTTTTCCGACATCGTCTCACTGGGCGTTCATTAATTTGAAGCTCAGTGTGGGATAATGGGAAAACCTTGCTGAACTAGTTTCTTCGCTGGAGTTTATAAGATAGCGTAAACTGTATTGTGAAAATTTAGTTACCAACGTACTTACTCTTTTTCAATAGTTCGTCGCTCTGTACCTGTACATATGTGCGTCTAAAGTATCAGAGCTGAGTGTAAAGGACAAATTATGTCAACATAATGACGTCCTCCTCGTCGATTTCGATAGCGACGACATCTTCAGGTTGACAGCCAGAAGTTGTCAACTGCGCAAGACATTGACTGATGCAAGTAATAAGCACAATAAACAAAAACCTGTCCGAAAATATTGCACCCGAGAATTTGATGTTATGTTTATGCTATAAAGTTCAAGGATATGTTCGATAACGGCGGCTGTTTATTGTAGATTAAATATCTCCTAATAATACCTTGCTTTGAGGCAATACACGTGTCGTATACCGAATTTAGTAGTTTGTGTTGCCTAGTGGTAGTGTCTTAGTATTCAACGGTATATAGTGGCGGTCCCCGGTAGCAAATTAGCTTTGCTTCCTGTGAAACACAACAAATACTCCGTCTTTGCTAATTTCCTCATTGAATATTACGTTTGTACACAACCTGTATTTAAAATGTTCTAGATTTACATGATTTGAGACCAAGCAAAACAATTAACTGGCACTGCTCTTTCTGCAGAAATCTTAATAACTCAAAGAATTGGTCATTGGTCAAAAAATAAATTCGTCAAATTTTATTTGACCATTTTGTCGGCATGATTAATATGAATACCTATACCAAATTACAGATTTATACTATTAAGACTTTCTGAAGTAATCCACGGACAAACAAATGGACATGTCGAAACTATAAGTGTCCCTTGTTGACTTCGGAACCCTAAAAGTAATTAAGATAAAACATGTGAAAACATTAAAAAGAAAATCAAATAATGGTTATGTTAATTAACCGACTTCAAAAAAGAAGGCGGTTCTAAGTTCGTCTGTATGTATTTTGTTTATTCACTGATATTTTCGTCAGTTGTGGGCCAATTTTATAACAAATTTTCGTTTGAAAAGGGATACTGTAAGGATAATCCACTACCACCACTACTTTTGGTTAAGTTCTGTTGATGGGATCCATGAGAAAATCATGAAACTCATAAATTCGCTTAAGCATGTTTGGAACTGTTGCGTTGAAGTCGTTTTTTTTTGTTAAAATAATTATTTTATGATTTCTTATATTTACGTGAATATTACTCATTTAATAAAACTAAATGTATGGCACTAATACTAAAGGTACGCACGTCATGGGAGGACTGACGTGTCACACGTCCTGATTATTATTTTTAGTTTTATTGTGTTCATTTTTTATTTTATTTCCTGACGTTTCGAGCGCTTTACAGCCCCCCGTTACGGGAGGACTGAGATGTCAGACGTCCTGGTATCATAGTTAAACCGGGCTACCTTCAGCTTCTTAATTATTATTTTAAGTCCGATCTACGCAAAATGAGCTTACCTTGTCTTGAAGTCTTGCCGTGATATGCTTGGTTTTTGATTTAATTTTATTAATTATGAGATCCTAAGTTGATGGTAATATTAGCTAGAAACGTCGGGAAATATAGTTAAAATAAACGCAATTTAGGGCGTTTTATTGAATTTCTAGTATTCGCATAAATATAAGAAATCATTAAGTTTTATATTAAAAAATAGATATCTTGACGTAAAAGTTAACGACTCTGGGCACTAGGCTACGCGGTCATCGAAGTAAGTTTTGAGTAATAGTATTATTAATATTTTATAGTTGTTACAAATAAATGTAAATATAAAAAAAAACTATTGAATTATTAGGAATAGTGTTATTTCTTTCAATAACACATAGTAACCAAATACATAGTAGACTAATTACTTAATAGATGCTATGGTACTGTTTACTCACAATATACATTTACTTTCTTTCATTTACTTACCAACTTTAGTTTAAGCCCGTTTAAGTATAAAATAGTGTCGGAAGCTAAACAGGTGACTTAAAAGTTTTAACGTAAGGAGTGTCTAATAACACTATCACAAACGTAGCCAACAAAGTTAGAGTTGTTTACTTCTTTGTCACAGTGGTTGGATAGGGGGTCGCTACGTGTTATATATAGGTAGCCTACATTGTTCTGAAATCTTTAAAAGGCTAATATTATTTTTATATCTGCAGTTACACATATATAAAAACCGCAGACAGAGTACCTGACTGCTACGCCACGGTTCTCGGTTCGAATTCCAGCCGGAGCCAAGATTTAGTTTTAGGAGCAATATTATTAGTTTTCGAGTCTGGTTTTGTTTTGATTGACCCCATTTCTTTAACACTACATCTTAGCTTACTTACGATCCTATTACATCAAGTAAAAAAATGTATTTTTATTAAAAAGTAATGCTCTATTTTCTACTGGTTCTTTTCAGGGCTTATAATATTTTTTTTATGAACCATATAGAATGAAAGTTCTATGTAATTACTTACTCATATGCTTCTATCAAGAAGTGCGGATTTGCCGTGATCACCACGCTTGGCAGGCCGATTGGAGATCCTAAAACTACGCACCTTAGACGCTGCTATCTGTCACCGGTAGTTCTGTATACATACGTTTCGTGAAACAGAAATTAATTTAACAAAAATTCATGACTCATTTTCATACAATTAACATCCTAAGAAAAGCTAAGAAGTCGTTTTTAAAGAGACTTATGAAAATTTATGAAGTAAACAGAATATGGCGTTACTTTGCCGAAATCCATTCTAACGAAATAAGGAAAGTTAATTTGCTAAAGTCCGCGAGTTAAACATAAAAATTGTGTAAATTACCGAGTTTTTGAAGAGCACCGCCCACCCTCCCTCAATAGCGTGCACTACCACTAGGTAATATATACCACTGAAATTGTATACACGACACGTGTTTCGC
>DWIA01000310.1:0-11559 GCA_018248195.1 Archon apollinus
AAAACCCTCTCAGAAATGAGAGGAGGCCTGTGCTCAGCAGTGGGACATTAATAGGCTGAAACTTTACTTTTTTTACTGATTTATTTTATAATTTATAATAATTATAATACCATACGTATGTTCATAAATACATATACTGTTGGTGTATATATTAATCAACTCTGTGCAGAAATAGGTGGGTACTGCTGTAGTGACAGTTGTGTCACACAGAGTACAAATATTACTGTTACGGTTTGAAGGGCACTGTGAGTTATTGTTATTACAGGACACATATAACTCAAGAACTGATGTCCTAAGCTGGCGAACACCACAGAACATTGCAATTCAATTAATTTATGCACACAAGCAGATAAATGACTACGCTATCTCCACAATTCTCATTTTTTACTCCTAATAGTTCATGTATTCCTATTTCAATTTCCATAGAATTTTAAATGCAGAACTTATTTCGTAAGATTTCCTTGTAATCGTGGGTCATTTATCTTAAAATATGATTATGGTTTGGACCCATTTTCAGTCGACATGTCTTCAGCAAGAAGCTTGAGCATAGACGTCTTTAGTCCCCCTGTTCGCATCCAGAGTGGGCTTGCGCAGCCCACTCGAAGCACCGCCTCGGGCCAACCTGACGCTATAGGCCTACCGAATTCAAGCCAATGTTACTAAGCTCCACCGCCATAGAGAGAACCCGAGAAGCCGAGAACCCAATAGGGAGGGACTGCGTAACTGTCCCTGTGCTAACATCAATAAGAAAGTATTAAATTAATATAATAAACATTTTCCTTCAACGCTTTTAATCATTTTATGCGAAAACATTTCATTACTTTCATATTAACTTTCTTTCGTGTTTTAAAGATATCCACAAATATAGAATTCCGTATTTTCCAGTATACATATACTTAATATATCATTATGTCGAAATAAAAATATACAATCATATTTGCCGTTATATGTTTTAGCTTTCTAGGACCTACATTAATTGTAATTAATATTTATTAACCCTGTTTATAGAATCACGCGTTACTTTGCGGAAATCCATGATTATAAATAGAATAAAGTTAATTTGCTAAGATACGCATACAAAATATACAATGGTTTGTATTACCTAGTTTTTGAAGAGCACTGCCCGCCCTCCCTCAATAGCGTGCACCCAGTTATCAAGTGTAATACAGACAGCCGCTCAGTTAGACAGTCTGTCTCAGAGTCTACTACACTTCATAATGTCGCGTTCTGAGACAAAACACACTCACAAACGAGAGTGTTCTCGACTTCAGTGGTGTTTATTGCCTAGTGTAGTACTATAGTGGTGGAGGGTATCTGGTAGCGGTTTCCGATGGCGGTACTAGTTTGGTTGTGCATGCTATTGAGGAAGGGCGGGTGTAGCTTTTCAAGAACTAGGTAATACACACCATTTTATATTTTGCATACGGATCTCAGCAATTAACTTTATTCCATTTATATTTATTAATCTTGATCAAGGTTTATTTTAAGCGTATTTTACTATATATTCGCCGTGTCCTAGCGATGTGAACCTACCACGCTTTTCGTAAAATTAGATTTAAGGAAATGCAAGAAAAAATATCTTGGCGAAAATTCATCTTAGATGTGCTAGATCTAAATTGTCCAGATTAAGGTGCAAGGAGTCTGGTCGCCTTTGAAACGAGGCGATTACGTTGAATCTTTGCAACATGGAAGAGGCTAATGTCGAACATTAGTCTGGACGATCACAGCGATAACTTACGTAAAGTGTTGCGGTTGTCAACTGCACAACAGATTCTATAGTGCCGCATATCTACGTGCAGACAAAGGAACTCACTTACTCACAAGTAGGTTAGGATGCACTGCGAGAAACACGGCGACAATCACAACACAAACAGCGGAAACCAACATATTACGTTTTTGCACAAATGTCGGCACCAGCAGGGATTCAACTCAAGAGAAGAGCCGCGGTGTAGAAGACAAGTGATATGGTCACACGGTACAGGAAACTATAACAATGAAATTGTTGTTATAACACTGTTGAAGATATTACAAATTTATTTACATATGCAAAGTTTAGAAATGTTTAATACTTTACGCTACAAGTTTAAACACTCTGCTTAGATTTTACGATGTTATAAAGCGGAGTGTTTTTCCTAAAGTAAATATTTGCGAGCACAATGTCTCGTAAAATTCCGGGAGTAAATGAAAAAAGCTAGAACAAAGTTTCTCCTTATAAAATGTTAACATAAATCCTTGTACATTTCACAGAACTTAGCTGAACACCTATTTTTAATTGAATAATAATTTTCGTAAATAATAATTCTGGCCTCTCTTCTCGTATAACGTGACATCGAAAAAAATCTTTTCGTATATTATTCAAGATTCATAATTAATTATAGTTGATGAACTAAAGTAACATTAAAGTTTCTGCCTATAAATGTCCCACTGCTGAGCACAGCCCTCCTCTCATTTCTGAGAGGGTTTTGAAGCCAGGAGGGGTCCTCCACCTTGCTCCAATGCGGGTTGGCGGTCTTCACATGTCCTCAACATACTTTATTCCTCGAACATGCAGGTTTCCTCACGATGTTTCCTTCCCCGTAACTACGTGGTAACTATTTTAGTGGTGCCGGTACCGGGAATCGAACCCAGGCCACTCGCATACTATGAAATTTAAAGCAAGCGCCTTAGCCTTGAAATATCACGGCACTTAATTTGTGTTTTATAAAAAAAACTATGCAAAATTAAATAAATCACGGCTTGTATAACAGCATATATACGTTTTACATAGAAGGCTCGTTTCGTAGCGTGTGACCATGCGGTATTCTAAACGAATTTGAGGATAATATAATCTCTCAGGGTAAATTATGATAGGGATGACCGCGTACCTAGTGTTGTTTTAGGTTATCCCCAAACGTCTTTTTTAATTTATTTCTCATATAAGTTAAATAAAGATGTTTTAATATAACTGTCTATGAGACTATTAAAAGAAAATTACTATAAAGCAAGGTTTCTTTCGACTGTTACTGCTCCGTTAGAGGAACCCCATTACGAAACGGTTCCAGATTGTAATCAAAGTTCGGAAAACTAAAGTATAAAAATAAAAAATATTATGGAATGAATTCCATATAAATGTAATATAGACTTTGGGTCGTAGGTGCTTGGTGATAAATGCATTCTCTTTCAGAATACATGAGCGCAATTGCACCGGATCCATATTCAACATATACTACTAAAACTGTTCTGTGTGCAAAATAATTATCATCACTGGACTGTTTGCGTTTGGTGTGCAAATCGGCGATCACAGTACCAGACACTTCCTGTCACCGCATTTTATACTTTCGAACTGACATTATTCAGGACATACTCTTTAGCGGACTCTTACGCACAATCACGCGACAATTTCGCATGGAACTACAGCATACTTTCCGTCAAGTGAAAACATTTTCAGTAAATCAATATGCGAGAATGTAATAATATTAAGAGTCATGTGCAGTAAGTCGGTAACAGTCGGTAACTAACAATAGGTACGTAACATTTCATAAAGGTAGTGTGATTATTTCCGAAAAGTTATTATAAAATCCTTTTATATTGACATTATATTTTTAAAGACTTGGTAGTTTTTACTAGAAAATAATAATACTTTTAATAGTTTTTTACATTAATTTTTGCATTTCCATTGCGGCATAGCATGAAATTCCATCGATACCACCTTGATGCTTGGCATTTCACCACCGTCCGCTTTTCTCAGAGTTCTCTGCCTCGCATACCACCTAGTGGATTGCGCTGCAGCTATAGGTTTTTCCCGTTTGGATCTGTAAGAATTTGTGCCCTTCATGAAAAGAGCCTACTTCTTCATCAAAGGCCAGCAATGCACCTGTAATTCCTCTGGTATTGTGGATGTTCATATTGTCTAAGGACTGCACTGTAATGCCCTATATATTAAAATAAAAATACCAATGTTATAACTGTCTCTCATTCTTTTAACAAATCCATTTAAAAGTGTTTTGGATGACTTTTATGCATTTCGGTCTGAGGGGCACTGAAAGGTAGTGTAATCACTGAGAATATGAGACTTAAGAAGTGATATCTCTGCGTGACGGGTACAGTGTGGTACCATACGAAAATATATTGGGTAACACAGCGTTTGTAGTATTACTAACCACAACATAACACAATATTTTAAGTTATTCTAATCTGTCAAATTCATCATCATTATTTCAGTCTATCACAAATACACAACTCATCATATCCCACTAATATTCATTAAACTCGGTTCTGAGCTTCCTACCATCTTTCATCGACTTCTAACAAAATCGGTCTGCATTCCCTAATTATAAATTCTTTCAATAACCATCAGTTTCGATGTTTCTAAAACGCCGGGCATCCCGTAATGGACACTTTTTTTGTATAACCGGTCTTTGTAATCCAAAAGTCCACGTCAACAAAGTCGCTAGTAGTCGATAAAGAAAAACGCTACGAAATCATACTATTTATTATCGGTGGGTAACTATTCACAACACCACTGATCCAAGCTCTCAAGATTAAGTATATAAAAATTGTAACGTAGGAAGAATCAGATCCCAGTGCCGGCGCCACTATTTTTTTTATTTTTTTTAATCTGCTGATTAACCACGTGAGCAGCGTAGAAGGAAAAGTAAAAAAACATTTAAATGCACTACTCTTGGCCTCGAGGCCTTCTCTCTGGAATCTGAGAGAGTTGAAGAGGGAGTTGATGTTGAGAAATACATCGTAGAAAATATTTCTCTCATTTTAAGAATATTTTGGTTGAGATTGAGCTAGTTGCTTACTAGAGTGATATTTATGGGCAATTTTATATGTCATGGTGATTTTAATATAGTCAAATTCAACGTAAGGTAATAAATGTAGTATTTTTCTTATCATTAAGTATTTAAGAAAGCTAAATCCAGAGTACGTAAGTACTGAGGGGGTTTAAAATTTATGAACATATCTTTAATTTCGTTCTATACATTAAATGCCTTCAAAGGTAACTGTTTCATTCTGTTTACGCGTCAGACTTCGATGAAATTTATGGAGGCTTATTCAACTTTTAATAAAATTCCACGAGATTAATTAGAATTCTGCTTAACATCTTGCCGCCCAATTATTTATTACAGTTTACCAGTTCTACGTGATGTTTTGTATTATTTATTTATTTATTCTTCATTGTTGACATCTTAAGCTAAATTTCTAAACCAAGTTTCTACCAGTCAACCATTATCATGGCGGAAAGAAGATGGCTGGTGTTAAGCAAAGAATGTAACTATAATAGATGAACTCATAAATTAACTTTTATATATAATATAAATGTAAAAGAAATAGGTTAATACATATATAACACATATTCAATAATTAAGTATTAATAAACATAAATAATACAAATTACTTAAATAGGTATACGAATATATAAATGTTACACATACCATACATAATAAGAAACCGAAAATAAGATAAGCCGAATATTGTCATCGTCAATGTCAACTAATCTCGTAAATGTATTCCTATTTGGAGCTGTTTTGATTTTATCCAGTAGGGAATTCCAAAGGAGTTGTTATTTGAGTGTAGCTTAAACAGTAAAAGAAGATAAAATCAAAAATTTAGTTTAAGTAAATAAGTAAAAGAAGAGTTTTGTTGTCCTGTGTTCTGTTGCGTAATGCGTCCTCCCGAATTCTTAAGTTGGTGTATTTAACGAGGATTCTGTCACGAGTAGAGTTAAAATATTCTTAAGATATTAAGGAGAATTACCATGAGATAATACAGAATACAATGGTAACAGAATTTTGCAGCTAATTATTTGTAGAATAGAAGGACAGATAATCTTGGAACGGTAAGAAGTGAAGTGGTCATATGTTATGCTGCTAAGTACTGGGCTCTCTCATTTGTGAGGGCGGTTTGGAGCCGGGAAGAGTTCACCGCGATGCTCCAATGCAGTTTACCGGACATTGTGCCGACACCAGAAATGACACCCAGGTCACTCACATACTATGAAATTAAAACCGATTATCTAGCCCCTGCGGTACCACGGCTCCATATGTAAACCGAAAATTAATCCAATGAAAGAATAAAAAAAATTAGAACTGTCTTCAACATGCCAGTAAGACATATTTGGATAGTCAGTAATGGGTAAAATGAAAGGCAGAACAAGGAAAGGCTTACTTTTAATAGTTAGGCAATTTTCAAACCTAGAGAGAGAATGTAATTTTGCAGTAACCTTAAGGTTGCATTTCGGCTAATTTCAGCAACTTGTGTTTCCCAACGCATGACTGGTCTAGATGCAAGCCAATATTTTTCAAAGTATAAGAGAATGGAATTAATGTTTCATTATGATTAACAGGAGCAAGGTAATCAATCGCAGCCAGAATCCTTGGAATTTCATTACATTTACCTGAATTGAATGGATTAATAGTAAATCCAAATTTGTGGTACCAATCTTTTATGTATACTAGATTGTCATTTATTATTTTATGCTTTTATTGAGGTCGTTAATATCTGATTAAATATGAAGCTGAAAATCGTACGGATGATACTAACAGATTACAACTTTGGTAAGTAGATGGAGTTAATATATATATAGGAAAATATGAAAAGGTAGATGCCGCCTTACGGCACCCCTGTTTCAGTATTTACCCAAGCAGAACACTGCAGCCTTAAGCGGACTGACAGTTGGCGGTTGCGAAGATAGGATGAAAACCAATACAAAGCTGGGGTCGAAAATCTAAAGTAAGTAAGATAGGAAATAAGAAACATCGTGATTACCTATGTTAAAAACTAGTTAATAGAATCAGGCGTTACGTAGCGGAAATCCATGATTATAAAGAAAGAAAAGTTAATTTGATAAGATCAGCGTAAAAAATGAAGATTTTATCAAAAATTAACTTTCCTTCGTTTGTTGCGATAAAATCATTTGAAAAGTCAACAAGAATCAAATCTATCATCCTTTGTTCATTCATACCATTTTAGGGTACCCTTAGGTCACTTTATTAACAAGGAACACTAAAGTTTCGCCATGTGAGTCCGTCCGCGATTTTTTAGCTCAGAGAATCTTAGTACTACTCGTATAATGATGTTATTTAGCATGGGTATACATATGTTTACACATGCCAAATGTTGATTGCCAAAAACTGATTAATATTAATAAAGCCGATAAAGTGGCAAAATAAAATCTTGTAAAAATCCATTTTTCAGGGTACGTCCCTTACACGTGAAACATTGTTTTATTATAAAAGTAATGGTCTCTGGAACGCGTTTATTTCCACTTTTACATCTGTATCTTTGGTGCTTAGGAGGAGTACTTTAATGTTCACTTAGTGTGCAGTTTTCTGATTTATATAAGTGTGAGGAAAACAAAGTCATCTTGTTGTTTTTTTCTCTTTTGTCGACTGGATGGTCCCAACAAAGGTGTTTTTTTTTTACTACAACCTATTTTTTATCTAGCGGGATGCTTGTAATGAAATGTAATGAAAAAAAAAAAATTATTGTATATATTTCTGCCTCGTTTTAAACTTTTTTTGCACACTATCATTTCAGCATCCATACTAAAAGATAACATTCGGGCCATCAAATTTTTGTTAGTTCACATTATTGTTTTCACTAATGAAGGAAATATATTAGGATTGTTTATGAAATCAATTAGTCCATCAATTAGCCGGGTTTCGTAAAAATAGGTATACGTCATACAAATCTCAAGAATATGGAACTTTGGAAAGTAAATAACTAACCTTGTAACTTCCCACAGCCTTAGATTTGATTAACACAGAATTTTTCTTCATTGCAAATCAGCGATTTGTATAGGTGTCACAACCAATTGATTAATTGTAAGAGAGCGAATTATAGGGTCCATAGATGATAAATAAAAAAATGCCGGTTTAAGTTATTCAAAATGAGTGATGAGGCATGGTTAAAGTTGAAGTAGGCTTGAAAATGCCAACAGATTAAATAAATTTCCACCCATTCCACACGCGGTAGAAACTGTAATAATATTTTCGTGGGTATCCGTTATACCATTTCCATTTAGCACTTTGTATTCATTTTCCTGGCCACATAGCCTACGCATGATGAACTGGGAGGTTCTGTTGCGCACGCAAAGAGAGGGTTGTGTTGGAAGTCATGCCTTCCGGCGCGCTTTGCTGGGAGCGAGAGAGGGGAGTTGGTGTCCTCTACCGAGAAGGAGCAGCCGATGGAGCCGGCCGGTGCCAGTGGGGACACGAAGGTGTTCGTGAGCGTTCCTGTGGCCCTGACACCATGCGGCGCAGACAAAAGACCATGGGGTTTTAGTCGGTGCAAGTCTGAAATAACCTGTAGGGGCCCCCGCGATGGGTATGCGTTAGGCATTTCCCCACGTAAATCGCCCCGTAGCCGCGTATATCTATAACTGTTTCTGACACGATTTTATATCATCGTGTCCTGATGTCATAGTTAATTTGGGATTCCATCAACTGGTATTCTTGGCTTTGGACTTAATTTTTCTAATTATACCACCCCAAATCAGCGGTAGTACCCAGACATCTTCTTTATTGGAATAAAGTTTTTTTTTTAATTCAAATGGCCGTGAGCATCATCCTTGGCAGGAATCGGTGTTTGTCGTTTGGTGACGGTCGGTCGATTAAATCTGAGTAGTCTGTTGAATCTTGAACACGGTCGCAGACTACATAATTCTTAGCCTATCAATGCTCCTCGTCTATTTTTTTAATTTTTTTTACTATGTATTGAAAAAATTATATACCTATTGTTATATATATAAACATGTTCTTTTACGCGAGTTTTGATAGATATCTGCTTGTCGATGATTGGAGCTCGAATTCTGACCGAACCCATCTGTTGACTGTTGGCATCAGCCTAATAGAAGTCAACCGCTAAATAAAGGATTCTACAAGAAAGAATTTTCTGATATTAACATGCATGACGTGGCACATAAATTGGCGATAGCAGTATCATAGGCCCAGCGCTTCAGACTACTTAGTCTGTGTATTTCAGTTCTAGAAATTTTAAATGTTTATTCCGCCATTTGTTGAGTCGAGATTTTCGACCAACTAAAGTTGGTTCCTACAATATCCTCGATGAATGGAGTGCTAGATATTAATAACATACGTGACTCGTTTGATTTCAATACAACAATGCGTGTGTATACTAATACGTTTTGATAGTGGTTTGGTAGTTTGCTATTTTACTCACCAATATTGAATATGTTAAAGATGTAATTTACATATATTACAATACAATACATACATTGATATACGTAATGGTAAGCTATGGCTTACATTAGTAGCACTGCATAACATATGTATATTGCTTTGAAACAGACGTGCTCTATTTTATACGAATAAGATCGCATTTGACCTTAATCCAATGTTGTGTAAAATATCGATGCTCGCCAGGAAGCTAAGAGTATTAGTAGAGATACGGCCTATTCACATCTTTTTCGACACCTGTGAGGCCATTGTTTGTTAAACTTTAATAGATTTTGAAATACCATTAAAAATTCAAACAATGTTTTAGAAATAACTTTTTTATTTATTTTTGACTATTTTATTGATTTCTTAAATATTTCCAGTTGCAAAAACGTTTTTATAAATATATACAATTACGATTTCGTTCACGATAACATCAGAGGCAGGTTAGGATACAGTGTGAGAGACACGAGGTCAACCATAACACAACCAGACCTGATAAACAATTTCTATTTTCGCACAAATGTTAGCTCCAGCTGAGATTCGAACCCAGGACTCGCGGCGTCAAGTCATGTACTCTGACCTAGGCCATAGGGTACATTAAACCAAAGTAGAGAATTATATGCACATTGTTTATACATGTTTACCCCGAATTACATAAAGATGTACAGTTTTTTTATGTAATAGTATAAGCGTCCATCTGATATTTACAAAACTCCCAAACCTTCTCGTATACCATTCAGTATTAATATGTAGGTACTTTGGAACTTCTGAGTAGTTGCTATTCGTAACCGGTCGTTCAGTTCTCGTCACAGAGCCTGATAAACCACTGAGTCAATACTACGCCCCTTTGTTCTTCCCCGATCCAGACGATCTTATGACCAGTATTTATTCAGCGTGGCTTTAGCACGTTCAAACTATACCCAACTTTACTAAATCTGCATGTCATATTCTTTTGTATTAATAATGACCGTGAGTCTGTGTTACAAGTATAAATTTTACACGCACAACCAAGACCGTTCAATCGACAATTTGTGTTTTTTTCACAAATGTTAACTCCGACTTACACTTTCACCGAGGACCCGCAGTGTGGCAGTCAGGTACTCTAACCACTAGGCCATGCGGTCGTCAAAAATAAAAATTCTTTCATTCGAAATATATAAACATTATACAAATATAATTTTTATAATATATTCATACTATTTAAGTTTAAAATTTTCATCTAATTGCTTCGATTACATGTAGAAATCAGTTATATCAGTTAGACAAACGAATATAATAATAACAAAACTGTAAAGTATTGTATCAATCTCAAAACGTCCCAAGGGTGTGTGTCAGGATCGTAGCAAATGGAAAGTCTCTACCTACTCCAAAGGGAAAGAGTCGTGAATCTATGTATCTATGTATGTATAAATCGTAAATATATAAAAATGAATAAGTATAAAATATATAAATCGTAATGGTTTTCACTGGTGGCGAGATTCCTATGCAGGAATCCGTCTAAGTAGGTACCACCCCAGTACCAGTTATTCTACCCTGAAATAGTAGTGTGCAAACATTACTGAGTTTCAGTTTGAAGGGTACTAAGAGCTAGCGTAATTACTGGGCCAATGAAAACAGCTGATGTCTCAATGTGACGAGCGCAGTCTGGTGCCACACACGTAAAGGCAGGCAACGCATCTGTGATTCCTCTGGTCTTGTAGATATTTATGAGCGGCGGTGATCATTTACCATCAAGAAAGCCGCTCTGTATAAAAAAAATGTATAAATATCCGACCGCTGAGCAAAGGCCTCTTCGCATTTTCGAGAGGTATTTGGAGTCACGAAAGCGTACACGACGTTGCTCCATTGCGGGTTGGCGGACTTGACATGTCATTACAATGTAGGAATCGGTATCAGGAAAAGTAGGTACCACCCCAGGGGTTATTTATTCTGCCGTGCCGTATTGAGACTTAAGAAGTGATGTCTCAGGGTCATGGGCGTAGTGTGGTGTCACACAGAAATGTTCTTGGTCACACAACATCTGTTATGTGCAGACCTTGCACTTAGCATCAGGAGAACGTATTGCTCGTTTCGTCACTTTATCCAATAAAAAAGGTATGTATTTAAGTTTATACAATATTGATTTGTTATTGAATTTGTCATAAAAGTAAAATATTTGAACGCCAGCATTATTCTTTTCAAACTAAACCACATTTGCAAGTGGTGACAAAAGTCAGATCTACTTCAAGGATAAGTTAGAAATCGTAAGCTAATATAATTGCCTGGAGCAAATGAGACCCTTATATTATACTTTTATGAATTTTTAAAAGGGTCAGATAATCGTCTTAAGTAAAATGTATTAAACTCTTACTTCTAACTCATGAATATATGTATATGTATATATATATATATA